>JAANYP010005685.1:121889-137776 GCA_020465985.1 Centrapalus pauciflorus | reverse complement strand
CGCGTCTAGATAGATCTGTGTAGTTCAAGACCTTACAAGTGGTATCAGAGCCTACGGGGTGTTCTTCGTGTTCTTCGTGTTCATAAAGATATATCCTTGGTTTCTTGACGCTTTTGGACGGTTAATCTAACGTGTTTTTTTGAGTTTTACGAGCTTATCAAATAGGATTCCGGGAAATACTTTGTTGTTGTTCACGTTTTTGATCGAAATCAATATTACTTGTAAAAATATTGATTTAATCTGAAAAATGTGAAAAACTCGAGGTATTAGCCGTTTCTCGAATTTGCGGCCCTCGACTTTGTTCAGGAGAAATTAGGGTTTTGCTCATTTTCGAGTTTGACCAAAATACGCTCCTTTCGAGTTTCCTAAAAGTGGTTTCGATTTTTGCCGTTTCGAATTTACTTTGGAATTCGACTTTGCACTAAAGTCGAATAGGGGGCTTTCGACTTTAATTGGATTTCGAATTTAGTAGGTTTCGAATTTAACTGGACTTTCGACTTTAGAGACCTTGGACTTTGTCATCACTTTCGATTTTAATTGAATTTAAAAACTTAACTCGAATTTAATCCCAAATAGGTTTAAAATTAATTAGATTCGAATTTACCTAAATTCGAAAGAATTAATTTAAATTAATTTCGAATTAAATTAATTAAGTTTAGATTCAATTATCTTTGAAACTATGACAAGTCTACAACGGTTTCTAGAGATGGATCACGAGGTCGGAAAAGCAAATACTCTGCCGAAGTTGATGAAACTTGAAGACTATTACTGGTGGAAGGATCGGTTTGCCGACTTCGCGCGCTTTAATGATATGCGCATGTGGATTTGTATCGACGAGGGATACATTCCACCGACAGCTGAGATCGAAGGACGACAAAAGGTTGTTCCTTATTCTAAGATGAAGGATGACGATACAAAGCTGTTTGAAGCAGAGAATCGTGCATACGCTATCATCAGAATGGCGTTACCTCAGAACATGCTACACACTTTCCGTAATCAGAAGAAAGCAAAAGAGCTGTGGGAGGCATTGGAAAAACGGTGTGAGGGTAACCCGAGGGTTAGAAGGAAACGTATGGAGATGCTCAAGCAGCAGTTTGCGATCTTCAAAGCATTGAAGGATGAAAAGCGGGAAGACACTATCACGCATTTCTATCATCTGCTGACTGAGTTAGACAGTCACGATATTGAGTATAGTGACACTGAGAAGAATAATAAACTTCTGGATGCTTTACCGGCCAAATGGGCGATGTTCGTGGCCTTGATTAAGCATGATGAGGACAAATACTATAGTCTGACTCTAGAAAATGTGGTGGGAACGTTGAGGGCATATCATTTTGAGTTACTGAAGGCAGAAACGGATTATGAACAAGTTCAAAATCCAGCAATGTATTTCGGAAAATCAAAACCTTCATTGGCAGCCGAAATGTAGACAGCTACAGCCTTCTTCTCGGGAGAAACATCGTCACCGGCTGAGCCAGAAGACTCACAGAGTAGGGCTTTCTTAGGGTTTACTAGACCAGAAGAACAGCAGAATCAGGCTACACCGGCATCAACATCTCAGGGATATTATAAGATGCCTATGAGCGCAAAATCGGCTGAAGACCATCTAAATCTGTTGGCTTCATTCATGGCCTCCTACGGCAATTGTGTTCAAGGTAAAATCAACGATCTTGCGCTATGGGATGAGGATTACGATCAGGTAGACCCTGACGATCTTGAAGAGATGGATCTACAATGGCAACTGGCCATGGTAACTCAGAGAGTTAAGAGGTTCAACAAAAGGACGAGAAGAAATCTGAACATGAGTAACAATAGGATTGGCTTCGATAAGTCCAAGGTTAAGTGCTACAACTGTCAAGGGTTAGGACAATTCGCTAGATAGTGTCAGAGACCGAAGGTAGAAAATTACCAGGGACAACATCAGAATCAGGGACAGTATCAGAACCAATCACAAGGGTGTTATCTTCCGAGTACTTCAACCAGTCAAGCAAATATAGCTGGTCTGTTATCTAATGTCACATCAGACAGACAGCTAGACGGCACTTATGACTGGAGTACACATCCAGAATCGAACGCTAGAGCCTTTATGGCTGAAGTGACTGAGACTGGAGGTGAGGGGGCAGAGGAGATCACAAGGGACAGCAGTCAAAATGAAAGCAGTCCGATGTGGGTAGAGATGTCAGATGATCAGACGATTTTTGAGTTTGCCGCTCAAATGGCCAACGTGGAATCAGATCATACAAAGGTAAGTCTGAACTTTTCTCTTTTCCATGAATTGTGTGTTTTATGTGCTACTTCTAACGATATGTTAAATTTAGTACTAGAATCACATCAAAACATATCTGCCCAAAATGAAACTTTAAAAATCAGATAATGCTAGCCTGATAGATATAAAGCAAGATCTTAGGGATAAGCTTAAGGCTGATGCACAGGATGTTATAGTTCTAAAGGACAAACTGAGCGAACAGTGTGTTAGGTTAGAACTCGTGTATGAACATGTTGAGGCATTAACCAAGGAGCTGAAAACCAAAGACATAGAGCTAGCTGAGTCTAAGGTGAAGGTATCTGAGGCAAATAGTAAACTTGAAAAGTTTAGGAACTCCTCTCTTAACCTAGGGAAAAATTTAGATGCACAACGTCAATCTAAAAAACCTGTAGGTCTAGGATATCATGAGAGTCCTCCACCTTTCAATGACAACTATGTACCTCAACCTCAGGAGAAAACTGAGAAATCAGTAGACTTAGAGGAAATATCGGAACCAATGTCTGAACCTGTAAAGGAAAATGCACCTAAGGTGGCTGATACTAATGTCAAGATTAAGAAAGTTAAATTTGTGCCTTCCTCTAGTGATACACCTGTAGGAAAACACAAAATTGATTTTAATGATCAGGATGATGAACCAGTCGCTCTGAATGCACCAAAAGAACCAGACACTAGTGAGACACCAAAGTCAAAGGGCACACACAAGAAGTCAATTGACAAAATGTCTTGCTTAAGATGTCACGAAAGGGGGCACGTTGCTTCTAGCTGTCCGTATAGAAAAGTAGACAATACACCTAAGACAGGAAAGCCAGAACAAGTTAAGCCTTCTACCAGTGTTGCAAGCACTAGTAGTTCTCAGAGTACCGAGAAAACTGTGCAAGCTACACCAAAAACGGCTTTGAAACAAATACCGGTGAAGGGTGGACCAAAAGAAGTGATTAGGACTAATTCACCAAATCGAGTCATTAATCAATCTAGGTCTAGACCGCAACAACCATATAGGAGTACAACACCTAGTAGAGCTTACACTTCGGTTAGATCCCACACTCCTGTTAGACATCAAACACCAGGTAGAGCTCAGGGATATCAGTCTGAAATGAATTATAATCGTAATTATTCAAGAGCTCCACAGCAAATGCCTAGACAAAGGAAAAGAGTGAACTTAAATCACTCGGAACCACAACAAACTCCAGTTCAAAGGCCCAAGTAACCTGAAAGGAGAGATGGGTATTTGAAAGAGTTTAAGTATGTGGACGAGAATGGTATTACCAAGTCAGTTATGGCTTGGGTTCCCCGTGATAACTAACCTATTTTCTTTCATGTGCAGGAGATAACCACAAGTCTAAACAACAAATGGTTCGTCAACAGTGGGTGCTCCAGGCACATGACAGGGGAAAGAAGTCTACTTACAGACTTCAAGGGAGGGAATCGGGGATTTGTATCATTGGCGATCAATAAGGGAGGCAATATCACGGGTACTGGAGTGGTCACTAATGGGATGATCAAATTGGATAATGTTTATCACGTTGATAAACTGGTTCATAATCTCATTAGTGTATCTCAAATCTGTGATAAGAAGAATTCAGTGCTGTTCACTGATACTGAGGCGTTAGTGCTAAAACCGGGTTTCAAGATACCTGAAGAGTGGATATTGATGAGGGCTCCAAGGAAGAATGACTTGTACATGCTCGACATGAACAAGCCTGGATCTTCAATGGGACCAATCTGTTTATTATCTAAAGCTTCAGAGTCTGAGTCGGTTTTGTGGCACAGACGCATGGCACACTTGCACTTGAGAAAGATGAACTATATAACGAAAAATGGACTGGTGCAAGATGTTCCGATGAAGAGTTTTCAGTTCGAGGATAAGTGTCTATCGTGCAAGAAGGGAAAACAACACAAGAAGGCACATAAGTCCAAGACTCAGAACTCCATCACTGCCTCATTCGATTTGTTGCATATGGACCTCTTCGGCCCAATCAACAAAAGGAGTATAAGTGGTAGTTGGTATTGTTTAGTTATTACTGACGATTACTCACGTTTTTCTTGAGTTTTCTTCCTAGGTACAAAGGACGAGACGGCTTCCAAGCTCATCAGGTTCTTAGACCAAGTGGAGAATTCATATGGAACAAGGGTTAAACGACTTCGTAGTGATAACGGAACTGAGTTTAAAAACACAGTTATTCGTGTATATTGCCTATCAAAGGGCATAGTGCATCAATTTAGTGCCTCTATGAGCCACAACAAAATGGGGTGGCCGAACGAAAGAACAGGACATTGATTGAGGCAGCAAGGACCATGCTTTCGGATTCAAAGCTTCCTACCATGTTTTGGGGGGAGGCAGTGAATACCGCATGTCGTATTTTAAACCGGGTCCTTACTTTCAAATCTTTGAACAACACCTGTTATGAAATTTGAATAAAAGCCACCTAATTTAACTGGCTTCGAACCTTTTGGGGTACCATGTACTTTATTGAGAACAAAACATCAACCTAAGTTTGTTGAAAAGGCTGACGAAGGATACTTCCTAGGTTATCTGCCTTACTCACCAAACAAACGGGTTTTTAACAAATCTAATGGTACTTTAGAGATTGTGTATAACATTGAAGTCACAAGTTATACACATGAACCCCAAACAGGTCCGGAATGGATATTTGACTATGACAAACTGTTTGAGTCATTTAACATTCTTTTGGATGAAAATGCAGGTACTATCGAAAAGGACATGGCGTCGTTGAATCTGAATGACAAAGGTCATAGCTTTCTGAGGACCACATTTCAGTCAACATCCGAGCCTACTTCAACTGAAGATGGATCTCTAGAAGTCACTGATTCAGAAGCACCTACAAATGAGAATCAGACTCAGACAACAACTTCCAACTCTGAGGAAACTGTCCACGAGGAAGAAAATGTGGAGTCTGAGGTTGTTCCCCCGTTAGGTGAAATAGGATCAAATTTAGGAGATAATCTGAGAGTTGATGAGATAGAGACATCTAGGATCAACAAGAACCATCCTATAGAAAGCATCATAGGAAATCCTAATGGGGGTGTGAGGACTAGGAGTAGTTTAAATAACAACACTGTATTGTTGTCAATGATAAATAACTCGGAGGCCTTTCATACCTGCCTCTATTCTTGTTTCATCTCGCAAGTAGAGCCGAAAAACGTGCAAATGGCACTAAAAGACAACTCTTGGGTTGAAGCGATGCAGGAAGAACTGTCACAATTTAGGGAACTAGAAGTGTGGGAGTTAGTTCCATTACCTCGAGGGAAAATAGCAATAGGAACCAAATTGGTTTTGAAGTGCAAAAGAGACGATCGGGGTATAGTCACTCGCAACAAGGCAAGGTTAGTTGTAAAGGGTTTCAACCAAGAGGAGGGAATCGATTACAATGAGGTGTTCGCGCCAGTAGCAAGGTTGGAAGTATTTCGTTTGTTTCTGGCTTTTGCTTCCTTCAAGGGCTTTAAGGTTTATCAGCTAGACGTTAAGAGTGCTTTCCTTTATGGGAAAGTGAAGGAGCTGCTGTATGTAGAGCAGCCGCCCGGATTTACAGATCCGAAATATCCAGACAGAGTATATCGATTAGATAAGGCTCTGTATGGATTGCATCAAGCACCAAGGGCGTGGTACGAGACTCTGTCCAACCATCTGTTAGAAAATGGGTTTGAACGAGGAAGGATAGACAGTACGCTGTTCGTGAAGCGAAAAGGAGAACACTTCATCTTGGTACAAGTGTACGTCGATGATATCATCTTTGGTTCATCAGACGAGCAAATGTGCAAGGATTTTGAGAAGGTGATGAAGTCAAAATTCGAGATGAGTGCAATGGGTGAGTTGAATTTCTTTTTTGGTTTGCAAGTTGACCAAAAGAAGGAGGGGATGTTTATCCATCAGACGAAGTATGTCTACAACATATTAGAGCGCTTTGGGATGGAAGGGACAAAACTGACAGCTCATTTCAGCACGCCGATTCAAGTGAATCACAATCTCGGACCGGGTACTGAAAGTGATACCGATGTGGATCCGACGTCATATCGGGCCATGATTGGGTTACTTATGTATTTAACTGCTTCAAGACCTGATATTATGATTGTTGTTTGTATTTGTGCTAGGTTTCAAGCTAATCCGAAAGAGATGCACATGAAAGCTGTGAAGCGGATTCTACGATACCTCAAGTCGAAACTGAAGCTGGGACTTTGGTATCACGCGGAGGGCGATCTGGAATTGGAGGCGTTCACGGATTCAGACTACGGAGGATGCAGCTTGACGCGCAAGTCAACAACTGGAGGTTGTCAGTTCCTAGGAGGGAGACTCGTTTCCTGGCAATGCAAGAAACTGACTTCGGTAGCCGTGTCAACGTGCTAGGCCGAATACGTTGCTGCTGGTAGTTGCTGTTCACAGGTTTTGTGGATACAACAACAATTGCTGGATTACGGTTTGACTTACACTCATACTCCTATTAGGATAGATAACCAGTCTACAATTGCTATAACTAATAATCCAGTTAAACATAATAAAACCAAGCACATAGACATAAGACATCATTTTATACGTGATTGTGCTGAAAAGAACTTAATCAAGCTGGTAAAAGTGGCAACGGATGATAATAATGTTGATTTATTTACCAAAGCTTTTGATAAGTCACGTTTTGAATATTTGATTCAACTAAATGGAATGCGTAACCCAGAGTGAATTGATTTTAGTAGAATTTTATTTCCTTTTATGGCAGTAGTCTATCTTTCTTTTTATAGTAAGTTTAGTGACTTAGGATAATTTCCTTTTATAGTAAGTAAGTAGGATATTTTATTTTCTTGCTTTTATTTATGAAAAACGAAAGAAAAAAGAGAGAAAACCATAACAATTCAAAAAAAAAAAAAAGAGAATATCATAAAAAGAGTTAAGTCTTAGATGCATTGGTTCAAAGTGACGAAAATTAGCATAGTTAATACAAGCTCTAAGTGTTTAACTTTCACACATAATGCACCTAAAAATTCTAAGTGTTATACATTATCTAGTTTGATATGTTGGTAGGCATAATACATATAGGGAGTCTCAAGGCTAATAAAATATTCAAGAAAAAGTCAAACGTGTCACTAACTTAGATGTATGACAACATCAGATACATCTTAATATGGAAAGAATAGAAAAATCATACTGGGTTGAGAATCAAAACAAGTAACTCTGTTGTACGTAAGTACAAACCTGTTGCCTCTGTTTTGATTCGAGTTAGCAAGATAAGTCGCTTTGTTGTACGTCGGTACAGACCTGTCACGGCTGTCTTGCTAGCTTTAAAAATAAACTTTAAGACAAGCTAAGACACATTGTTGTATGTAAATACAGACCTGTGTCCGATGTTTGCCTTTTAAAGAAAGTTTGTGTAGGTCTCGAGAGGTTCCCAAAGTATATAGCTTTAAGCTGTAGAGGGGGGGTGAATACAGCTATTTAAAAACTACACACTGTTTTCTCAATGTTTGTATGTATTATCAACAATTTGTTAATTACAAACAAGCTTGAATGCGGAATAGTTCAAGCTGAGATGACAGATACAACAGTATGTTCACTAGTCTAAGACAAACTCAAACTAGTATACAATGAATACACTCACTAAGAAGCACTCACTGTGTTTACAAGACTTAAGGGAACATCTTATGTAAAACAGGTTAGACACACAGACACTGATTTACACAGAAGGCTTGCATGCATGAAAATCACACTTGCACGTTCACTACGTTCACTCTTGGTTTCAGCACTTAGCTTTTTTCACTCTTCTTTCTGTCCTTAGAAGCTTCCTTTTATACCCACTCAGAGGATCTAAGAGAAACATCTTCATTGGACGAAATGAAAAAGGAGAAGTCTTGTTGAAAAGACAACATAACCTTTTCTGCACTTTTCTGAAAAGCAGACTTGACTTCACATGTGCAGAACTTTTGTCTTTTCACTTTGTCTACTGTTGCATTGCCTTTAACTAATTTAGAAATGTCAACTTTGCGTCTTTCTTCCTTGTAAAGGCCTATTTTGATATAAGAAAAAGGTCTGTCACCCTTTTTCAAATATCCTTTTGTCTTCATGTTACAGAACAGCGTGGGCAGGCTGAGCAGTTCTGTTTTCCACTTTGTCTTCGACTTTGTAAACTGATCTTGTAGTAAAAAACAATACATGATGACTTGGAAACAAATTCCATAAAGTGTTTAGCCTGTTCACAAAGAACAGGTTCTGTTCACAAAGAACAGAACACTTTAAAAACAGAACACTTTAAAAATGCCCAAGCTGCTCAACAGTGTAGAGCAGCGTAGACAGTTTATGTCCAGCCTGTTCAGCAGACAGAGCAGCTTGGACAAACTGTCTTAGTTGCAACACATGCAACATATAGAACAGCTTTAGACTGATATTGCAAATCATTTTCAGGTTTCAATAAGACATATAACAGGCCTTAAATTCAACCTTCAAATGCATCAACAGGTTTGATTATAAATCTTCCCCTCAGATGTAGAACAGGTTTGACTGAGGCCTTTTTGTGCCTAACAATCTCCCCCTATTTGCAATAACCAGTCTAAGCTGGTCTTATCAAAAATCACTATATATTTTTACAGTACATTTGCTGAAATAAAATTACAACATTACAGTAAAGTAAAAGATCAGTTTATATATACACTGATTCTTGATTACATTAAAACAACACATGTTCTTACAAGAGTACAACTAATGTACTAATGTATTTTACAACTAATGTAAAAGAGAATTACAACATATGTAACATAGAGTACAACTAATGTACATTGGACTGTTTTTGTTGGGAGCAAATAATGGTAAGCCTGTCCAACTGATGGACAACTTCCATGCTTCACCTACCCAGACGGTAGATGGACTTCATTATAATGGAGAAGGATCCTGAACCATCTTTTCCAGTTCTTCCATTGTATCCTCAAGTTCCTCAACTTCACTTCTGATGATCATGAACTTGGGATCATTGAGCTCTCTCTTTCATAGAAGCCTCTGAGCTGATCCCAGATGGCTACTCTCCATTTGCTAGACTGCCTAAATGAAACTGCAAGTCTGAAGGCGGCAAGTTGTCTCAGATCAACTTTGTACAGCTCTGAGGCTCTTTGGAAGCACTTCTTCTGAGTTAGGAGATCTACAAAAAATGCTCCCAGCTCAGGTTCTTCAATAATCTTGCCATCCTCAAACTCTATTCCTTTAGGCAGACTATGATCAACTCCTTTTATTTCAATGGCATAGTCGCCCTGTTCAATCAGCGTAAGGAGTAGCTCCATCTCTGTATCCTTCCTTGTTCTCCTGGCCTTTATTTTTGGATGTGTCACAAAGACACCTTCACTAACTTCTTTAGATATCAGGCCAAGATCATTTACTCTTTCCATCAACTTCTTGACATATGCCCTGATCTGTTTAGCAGTTTCAGACTTTGATTCACTCAGGGCAACTGCCAGCTCAATCCACTCCCTGTATCCCATCTGAGCTACATCAGTGTGGTCATAAGTTTCCAATTCTGGGCCTGTTGCACCCATCCTTGTTATTTTAAGCTTCCACTGACTGCCTTTCCTTGATACAGGGACAGCTTTGACAATTGCTTCCTTGGCTAGCCTTCTTTCAACAACATCATGAAACTTTTTCTTAGCCAAGTTGTCAAAGTGGTATTGAGCTCTTGCATGGGGTACTGATGATTTGGTCACAGAGACCTGAGTACCTTTCTCTATTTCCTTCTCCTTCTCCTCTGCTGATTGTCTGGCAGCTTCCATTATTTTCTTTTGCACTTCCAAGGTAGACATTTTAATTTTCTTTGCTTCTTGGAGTGCAAAGGATTTAGCAGCTTTAGCAGATTCTTCTTCTTTTCTCAATTCCTCCAGAGCTTGAAGCTGTTCTTCTCTAAACTCAAAATACTTGTGCATAGGAAGACCCATCTCTTTAGCCCTGGCCTTGTGAAATTGAATTTCTGCCTGTTTCTGCTGTATGGGATCATCAGCTGCCTTTTCTTTTCCTTTAGCTGCTGCTGTAGTGACAGCAGCCTCAGGAATTTCCTCTTCTTCTTCTTCTTCTTCAGTTAAAATTAAGTGCCTCCTTTTACTGCTAGGCCTGTCCTCAGGAATGACTTCCTCCCCCTTAGACTGAGCAGGGTTTTGAGAGACAGCCTGAGTAGGCATTGCAGCTTGAGAGGCACCTTCAGCCGTACCTGTTTCAAAGACATCTGCTGGCTGACTAGTGTGAGTTGCAGACACTGGTATCTCCTTAGGAGAAGAAGTTTTCTCCCCCTTAGACTTAGTCTTCGAGGCAGATGACTTCTCCCCCTTTGAAGGAGATGAAGCAGCGACTTCAACACCTGGTCTGCCTGAAGACACAAAGTCAGCAGGCTTGCCAGCAGGTTTAGTAGAAGGTTTAGGACCAACAAGGCTAGTCACTAAGTAAGCCAAGTTATCCTTCACCTCAGCAAGCTGAGAAAGACAGGTCTGAAGAGAAGTGGAGTGGGAATCAGCAAAGGATGTGAGCTTAACAATGTTTTCTCTGTCAGACGCTGTGAACAGCAGAGATTGAAGCTGTGCAAGATGAATTTCTAGAGAATCTCGCACATCAGCAAGATCTGATGACACAGAGTTAGAAAGGGAACCAATTATAGTTTGTAAGCTAGCTAGAGTGGCTGGAAGGGTAGAGTTGCAAGAAGTAAGAAGTGATGACAGCTGTTGAGAAATAGCTGTCCTTGAGGACACAGAGTCCTGCTGAATGGAAAGAATAGAAGAAAGGGAGGTGGACACAGTTTGCAGCTGAGCAGTGAGTGCTAACAGCTGTGGAGAGTGATCAGGCTGTGGAGTGGTAGGTAAAGAGGCCTTGAACAAATCAAAGAACCCCTGAAGCTGTGCAGACACAGAGTCTGATATGATGGAGGGTAGAGAGTGCATGGTGTTTTCCAAAGAACCAACTTTGTTGGTCAGCAAAGAAAGCTGATCCTTCAAAGGCAGGTCTTTGGGAGATGGAGGTGTATGGGTAGATTTTTTTGAGTGGGTAGATGGAGAAGATGATGATGAAGCTGGTGTTTGAGGATGTGATGGAGATGGAAGAGGGACTTTGGACAGAAGCTCCATAGCCTGGGCAAAAGTAAGATGGCCCAGGTTGGAGGGATCAAGAGGTCCTTCAGCAGCAGCTGTAGCTGCATCACCAGGAGAAGGGGATGATGTTCGGGGCCTTTCAGATGCTGCTTGTGTTGCAACACCCTCATGAAGACCAGGGGTGGTTCCCTCTGCAGTGCCTTGGTCTAAAGGCACCTCATCATTGGGAGATGGGATATGCATTTCAACATCAGCAGTGGTGAAACCTGCTGATGGAGTTTGCATGAAGGAAGCAGCCTCACCAGAGGGATGGTATGATCCCTGAGGTTCATCAGCTTGGGTTGTTGGTCCCTCAGCAGTTGTTTGGTGTAGAACAGTTGTATCATGGGGAGCAGAAGTTTGAGGCTGAGCTACTGATTGGTCTATATCAGCAGCGTGGACACCTCGTGCAGACTCAGGGTGTGAGGAGATATGAGTGGGGGACAGTGTGGACACAGTATGGAATGGAGAAGACTCCTGTCTTTCAATATCCTCAGCCTGTTGGGAGGCTGGGATAGTTGATGTGGGTATCTTCGTTTGTACAACTGGTTCTTGTTGGGAGGAACCAGAGGGTCTAGGCTGACTCTGGGTAGACTCAGATTGGAGTGAAGCAGGCTCCAAATGAGCTGAACCTTCTCCCAAAATAGGAGAGGCAGCAGGGATTGCTTCTTTTACAACTGAACCCTGTTGAGAGGGAATAGAGGAGGTGGTTCTTTGGGCTGGTTTCTTTTTGGAGAGAGATTTGCGTTCGTAGTGAATGGATGAAGTGGTGATTGTGGAGAGGGGAGAGGATCTGTATGGACAGGGTGTGAGACTGGGTTAGGAACAGTGGGGCTAACCTGTTCCATGGTCTCTTGTGCCACAGAGGCACCAGCCACTAAGGCTTCAGGCTCAACAAATGAACCAGGGTGAGGAATCTGCTCCTCCTCAGCCACAGAGGCTAAAGGAACAGACTCAGACTGAGCTGTTTTGGCCTTCTTTTTCACAGGCCCAGCTTCAGCAGTTGCCAGGGTCCTCTTTACAAGTTTGGACCTGGCTTTGGATTTTCTGGTGGGAGCAGCAGCTTCTGGATCCACCCTCACAGCAGAGGGTCCTTCCACCAAACCTAACAACCTCCTCATTGGTGTAGATAGAGGAGGCTCATTAGGTAGAACTGGGGTATAGAAAACTCTATTCCCTATGACAGGGAATGCAGCAGACTTAAGTAAAGGCTGAGAGTTGTATAATTGCTCACCACAAACATGTCTGAAAATGAGGCTCAGAAACCTGGGATAACGGACAGCAGCTGGTCTTGACTCTTGCTGCACCAGGTTCCTCAAGTTCACAAAAATCCACTTACCCATATCAAGGGTAGTCCCATCCACTAGCTGTAAGGCTATTGGAACTTCATCTTTGCTGAGTTGGTCAAATGAACCAACTTTGCTTCCAAAACACATCACCACTGAGGCGAATAGAAAGCTATAGGTAGGAGAGAGGTCCTTCCTAAACAGTGTTGCTCCAAGTTTGGGTTCTGCTACACCACAAAAGCGTAGCAGATTGCCCATTTGTGCATCCTCAGCTTGAAACTTGTCATAGGTCTCAGCAATTGGTAGATGAAGCACCTCTCTGAGCAGATCAGCAGTTATCTCAATAGTCTGAGTCCCATAGAGAATTGTCCCCTTGATGACTTTGGTGTTGGGGTTGTAGGAACAGGTGTACCAGAACTCATACACCATCTCCTGGTACAGGACACCAGGAGTTGCAGTCATTGCATAGTTCAACAGATGAACTTGCAGAAATTTCACCATCTGATCGTAGCCTTTTCCCACATAGTTTTCTGGAAATGATGAGGAAGACGAAGATGAAACAGTGGTTTGGTATTTATAGGATTTGAATGTGAGTGTGTATGAGAGAGAAGGTTTGGGCGGTTTGATTTGAAATGTTAGTTAACGGAAAACGGAACGGTTGTCCATGTCAGAAACATTTGTCAGACCACTTGACCTTTTTAATCACTAACACACGTAACCCACATTATCCGCAGTAATTAAGTTAAATAAAACATAAATTAAGTAACTTAAGTTTGAAGATAGGTAATTAAAACTGTTGGTCCAAGCTGTTGGTCAAACTTGTGATAAGTTGGGTCAACACACGCTGTTCAGTCTTCAAGCTGTTCATTCCTCAAACTGTGCCTTCAGCCTGCTCTCTTTTGTAAGAGCAGGTTGTGTTCAATAGTTGAACAGGTTACAAGTCAATGGCTTGTAAGACAGTGTGAAGAAGTGAACAGGGTGAAGATTGGACCATTAGAGCAGGCTGGACGAATAAACTGATTTTGTTCAGCCTGTTGTATGCTCAAGCTGTTCAAGTTTTCAGACAAATGACTAAGTACAGAACATGTATAACCTGTTCTGCCTAAGCTGTTCAGAGAAACTTGAGCAGTGTGAAACACACAAATTCTTAGACCTTTGAGAAACACTTAGTCACTCTTGTTTAACATGCCCAGCTTGCTGACAAGGTAATTAAACCTTGTTTCATCCAGAGGTTTGGTGAAAATGTCGGCAAGCTGTTCATTTGTGGAAATAAAACTTACCTCCACATTACCTTTCTGAATGTGATCTCTGATGAAGTGATGTCTGACTTCAATATGCTTTGTTCTTGAATGAAATACTGGATTGTTGGAGATGGCTATGGCACTTGTATTATCACACAGAATAGGAGTTTTCCTATTCACAAGGCCATAGTCTTCAAGCTGATGCTGCATCCATAGAATCTGCCCACAGCAGCTTCCAGCAGCAATGTACTCAGCTTCAGCAGTAGAAGTGGACACTGAGTTCTGCTTCTTGCTACTCCAACTGATCAACTTTCCACCAAGGAGTTGACATCCACCTGTTGTGCTTTTCCTATCTAACCTGCAGCCTGCAAAATCAGAATCTGAATAGCCTGTTAGTTCAAGGCTTGAGTCTTTGGGATACCAAAGACCTAAACCTGGTGTACCCTTCAGGTATCTGAAGATTCTTTTAACCGCAGCTAGATGAGATTCCTTTGGATCAGCTTGAAACCTAGCACACAGACAGGTGGCAAACATAATATCAGGTCTACTAGCAGTTAAGTATAGCAAGCTCCCAATCATGCCTCTGTAAGCTGTTACTGAAACAGCTTTGCCACTGGCATCAGCATCCAATTTTACATTGGTTGCCATTGGGGTTTAATAGGAGAACTTTGATCAAATTTGAACTTTTTCAATAGATCTAAAGTGTACTTTCTTTGATTTATAAAAATTCCAGTTGAGGTTTGTTTAACCTGTAATCCAAAAAAGAAAGTTAGTTCTCCCATCATACTCATTTCATACTTAGATTTCATGAGTAATGAGAAATTCTTGCATAGCTGCTCATTAGTAGAACCAAATATTATATCATCCACATAAATTTGAACAAGCATAATGTCAGATTTCACTTTCTTTATGAACAATGTAGTATCCACTTTACCTCTGGAATACCCATTGCTCATAAGGAACTCAGTAAGAGTGTCATACCAGGCTCTAGGGGCTTGTTTGAGACCATAGAGAGCTTTGTCCAACTTATAGACAAAACCTGGATGTTGTTCATTTTCAAAACCTGGAGGCTGCTTGACATAAACTTCTTCTTGCAGCTTCCCATTCAAAAATGCACTCTTCACATCCATTTGAAATACCTTAATGCTCTTATGAGCAGCGTAGGCTAGATACAATGGAATTGCTTCTAGCCTGGCCACAGGAGCAAATGTTTCATCATAGTCAATTCCTTCCTCCTTTCTAATGACATGACCTTGCTCATCCATTTTATTCCTGAAAACCCATTTAGTGCCAATTATAGTTTTACCTTTAGGAGCAGGGACCAGCTTCCATACATTGTTTCTCTCAAACTGATTGAGCTCTTCTTGCATGGCAGTGATCCAATTGGCATCTTTTAATGCTTCATCAACCTTCTTTGGCTCCATCAGTGAAACAAAACTAGAGAACATACAAAAGTTCCCTAAGCTGTCCCACCGTGTTTGTATCCCTTTGTTGATGTCACCAATTATTTGATCATTGGGGTGACACCTGATCCACTTAGGATCATTTTTCAATGATGATTCACCTGAGTTGTTAACATCTTCAGCGGGTCCTGTTGAACAGCTCTCAAGATTTTCAGACACACTGTTGTCTTGAGCCTGTTCACTTGTTGAACATGTCTGACCACTGTTGAACATATCAGCAGAGGAACTCGGAAAATCAGCATTGATAGGTTCTGGACATGCAGTTGTAATTAAGTCAGTACATTTATTCACACAGGGTGTATTGACATAATCATCATCATGTCCATCATGATTAACAGGTTCCACACTGGGTGTAGTGGAAGCTTTTGAGTCCTCTTCATTGTTTGAATGCATCAGATCATCAAAGTTAAGTTCTCCTGAAGCTGATTCAGGAACAGCTTTCGTGGAGGCATTCTTGGACTCTTCAAAGGTGACATTGATAGATTCATCTATCACCTTTCTTTTGTTGTTGTATACTCTGTAGGCTTTGGAGATAGCAGAG
>JAANYP010005685.1:0-119792 GCA_020465985.1 Centrapalus pauciflorus | reverse complement strand
TTTGCCACCTGTCTGTGTGCTAGGTTCCAAGCTGATCCAAAGGAATCTCATCTAGCTGCTGTTAAAAGAATCTTCAGATACCTGAAGGGTACACCAGGTTTAGGTCTTTGGTATCCCAAAGACTCAAGCCTTGAACTAACAGGCTATTCAGATTCTGATTTTGCAGGCTGCAGGTTAGATAGGAAAAGCACAACAGGTGGATGTCAACTTCTTGGTGGAAAGTTAATCAGTTGGAGTAGCAAGAAGCAGAACTCAGTATCTACTTCTACTGCTGAAGCTGAGTACATTGCTGCTGGAAGCTGCTGTGGGCAGATTCTGTGGATGCAGCATCAGCTTGAAGACTATGGCCTTGTATAGGAAAACTCCTATTCTGTGTGATAATACAAGTGCCATAGCCATCTCCAACAATCCAGTATTTCATTCAAGAACAAAGCATATTGAAGTCAGACATCACTTCATCAGAGATCACATTCAGAAAGGTAATGTGGAGGTAAGTTTTATTTCCACAAATGAACAGCTTGCAGACATTTTCACCAAACCTCTGGATGAAACAAGGTTTAATTACCTTGTCAGCAAGCTGGGCATGATAAACAAGAGTGACTAAGTGTTTCTCAAAGGTCTAAGAATTTGTGTGTTTCACACTGCTCAAGTTTCTCTGAACAGCTTTGGCAGAACAGGTTATACATGTTCTGTACTTAGTCATTTGTCTGAAAAACTTGAACAGCTTGAGCATACAACAGGCTGAACAAAATCAGTTTATTCGTCCAGCCTGCTCTGATGGTCCAATCTTCACTCTGTTCACTTCTTCACACTGTCTTACAAGCCATTGTCTTGTAACCTGTTCAACTATTGAACACAACCTGCTCTTACAAAAGAGAGCATGCTGAAGGCACAATTTGAGGAATGAACAGCTTGAAGACTGAACAGCGTGTGTTGACCCAACTTATCACAGGTTTGACCAACAGCTTGGACCAACAGTTTTAATTACCTTTCTTCAAACTTAAGTTACTTAATTTATGTTTTATTTAACTTAATTACTGCGGATAATGTGGGTTACGTGTGTTAGGGATTAAAAAGGTCAAGTGGTCTGACAAATGTTTCTGACATGGACAACCGTTCCGTTTTCCGTTAACTAACATTTCAAATCGAACCGCCCAAACCTTCTCTCTTATACACACTCACATTCAAATCCTATAAATACCAAACCACTGTTTCATCTTCGTCTTCCTCATCATTTCCAGAAATCTTCAAGAACCCTAAAAATCGACTAAGTGTCCTCTGCTTCTCCAAACCTCAAAAATTCCCAAATGGCTCACAGACCTAATCCCTTTCTTCCAGTATTCGTTGGTGATGATGTTGTCAAACACTCATCAGTCACCACAATGCTGACCATTAAACCCACAAACTACGTTGCAAACCTTACTATCCCCAAAAACTATGTGGGGAAAGGTTACGATCAAATGGTGGAGTTTCTGCAAGTTCATCCGTTGAACTATGCTATGACTGCAACTCCTGGTGTCCTGTACCAGGAGATGGTGTATGAGTTCTGGTACACCTGTTCCTACAACCCCAACACCAAAGTCATCAAGGGGACAATTCTCAATGGGACTCAGACCATTGAGATAAAAGGCTGATCTGCTCAGAGAGGTGCTTCATCTACCAATTGCTGAGACCTATGACAAGTTCCAAGCTGAGGATGCACAAATGGGCAATCTGCTACGCTTCTGTGGTGTAGCAGAACCCAAACTTGGAGCAACACTGTTTAGGAAGGACCTCTCTCCTACCTATAGCTTTCTATTCGCCTCAGTGGTGATGTGCTTTGGAAGCAAAGTTGGTTCATTTGACCAACTCAGCAGAGATGAAGTTCCAATAGCCTTACAGCTAGTGGATGGGACTACCCTTGATATGGGTAAGTGGATATTTGTGAACTTGAGGAACCTGGTGCAGCAAGAGTCAAGACCAGCTGCTGTCCGTTATCCCAGGTTTCTGAGCCTCATTTTCAGACATGTTTGTGGTGAGCAATTATACAACTCTCAGCCTTTACTTAAGTCTGCTGCATTCCCTGTCATAGGGAATATAGTTTTCTATACCCCAGTTCTACCTAATGAGCCTCCTCTATCCTCACCAATGAGGAGGTTGTTAGGTTTGGTGGAAGGACCCTCTGCTGTGAGGGTGGATCCAGAAGCTGCTGCTCCCGCAAGAAAATCCAAAGCCAGGTCCAAACTTGTAAAGAGGACCCTGGCAACTGCTGAAGCTGGGCCTCTGCAAAAGAAGGCCAAATCAGCTCAGCCTGAGTCTGCACCTTTAGCCTCTGTGGCTGAGGAGGAGCAGACTCCTCACCCTGGTTCATTTGTTGAGCCTGAAGCCTCAGTGGCTGGTGCCTCTGTGGCACAAGAGACCATGGAACAGGCCAGCCCCACTGTTCCTAACCCAGTCTCACACCCTGTCCAAACAGATCCTCTCTCCTCTCCACAATCACCCACTTCATCCATTCACTACCAACGCAAATCTCTCTCCAAAAAGAAACCAGCCCAAAGAACCACCTCCTCTGTTCCCTCTTAACAGGGTTCAGTTGTAAAAGAAGCAATCCCTGCTGCCTCTCCTATTTTGGGAGAAGGTTCAGCTCATTTGGAGCCTGCTTCACTCCAATCTGAGTCTACCCAGAGTCCGCCTAGACCCTCTGGTTCCTCCCAACAGGAACCAGTTGTACAAACGGAGATACCCACATCAACTATCCCAGCCTCCCAACAGGCTGAGGATATTGAAAGACAGGAGTCTTCTCCACTCCATACTGTGTCCACACTGTCCCCCACTCATATCTCCTCACACCCTGAGTCTACACGAGGTGTCCACGCTGCTGATATAGACCAATCAGTAGCTCAGCCTCAAACTTCTGCTCCCCATGATACAGCTGTTCTACACCAAACAGCTGCTGAGGGACCAACAACCCAAGCTGATGAACCTCAGGGATCATACCATCCCTCTGGTGAGGCTGCTCCCTTCATGCAAATTCCATCAGCAGGTTTCACCACTACTGATGTTGAAATGCATATCCCATCTCCCAATGATGAGGTGCCTTTAGACCAAGGCACTGCAAAGGGAACCACCACTGGTCTTCATGAGGGTGTTGCAACACAAGCAGCATCTGAAAGGCCCCAAACATCATCCCCTTCTCCTAGTGATGCAGCTACAGCCGCTGCTGAACGACCCCTTGATCCCTCCAACCTGGGTCATCTTACTTTTGCCCAGGCTATGGAGCTTCTGTCCAAAGTCCCTCTTCCCTCTCCATCACATCCTCAAACACCAGCTTCATCATCATCTTCTCCATCTACCCACTCAAAACAATCTACCCATACACCTCCATCTCCCAAAGACCTGCCTTTG
Organism: Centrapalus pauciflorus; assembly: GCA_020465985.1. Classification (NCBI taxonomy): domain Eukaryota; kingdom Viridiplantae; phylum Streptophyta; class Magnoliopsida; order Asterales; family Asteraceae; genus Centrapalus; species Centrapalus pauciflorus. Next base: position 116,408 of record JAANYP010005685.1, on the reverse strand, counting down.
AAGGATCAGCTTTCTTTGCTGACTAACAAAGTTGGTTCTTTGGAAAACACCATGCACTCTCTACCCTCCATCATATCAGACTCTGTGTCTACACAGCTTCAGGGGTTCTTTGATTCGTTCAAGACCACTTTCCCTACCGCCTCACAACCTGATCATTCTCCACAGCTGTCAGTACTCACTGCTCAGCTGCAAACTGTGTCCACCTCCCTTTCCTCTATTCTTTCCATTCAGCAGGACTCTGTGTCCTCAATGACAGCTATTTCCCAACAGCTGTCATCACTTCTTACTTCTTGCAACTCTACCCTTCCAGCCACTCTGGCTAGCTTACAAACTATAATTGGCTCCCTTTCTAACTCTGTGTCATCAGATCTTGCTGATGTGCGAGATTCTCTAGAACTTCATCTTGCACAGCTCCAATCTCTGTTGTTCACAGCGTCTGACAGATAACACATTGTTAAGCTCACATCCTTTGCTGATTCCCACTCCACTTCTCTTCAGACCTGTCTTTCCCAGCTTGCTGAGGTGAAGGATAACTTGGCTTACTTAGTGACTAGCCTTGTTGGTCCCAAACCTTCTACTAAACCTGCTGGCAAGCCTGCTGACTTTGTGTCTTCAGGCAGACCAGCTGTTGAAGTGACTGCTTCATCTCCTTCAAAGGGGGAGAAGTCATCTGCCTCGAAGACTAAGTCTAAGGGGGAGAAAACTTCTTCTCCTAAGGAGATACCAGTGTCTGCAACTCACACTGGTCAGCCCGCAGATGTCTTTGCAACAGGTACAGTTGAAGGTGCCTCTCAAGCTGCTATGCCTACTCAGGCTGTCTCTCCAAACCCTGCTCAGTCTAAGGGGGAGGAAGTCATTCCTGAGGACAGGCCTAGCAGTAAAAGGAGGCACTTAATTCTAACTGAAGAAGAAGAAGAAGAAGAGGAAATTCCTGAGGCTGCTGTCACTACAGCAGTAGCTAAAGGAAAAGAAAAGGCTGTTGATGATCCCATACAGCAGAAACAGGCAGAAATTCAATTTCACAAGGCCAGGGCTAAAGAGATGGGTCTTCCTATGCACAAGTACTTTGAGTTTAGTGAAGAACAGCTTCAAGCTCTGGAGGAATTGAGAAAAGAAGAAGAATCTGCTAAAGCTGCTAAATCCTTTGCACTTCAAGAAGCAAAGAAAATTAAAATGTCTACCTTGGAAGTGCAAAAGAAAATAATGGAAGCTGCTAGACAATCAGCAGGGGAGAAACAGAAGGAAGTAGAGAAAGGTACTCAGGTCTCTGTGACCAAATCAACAGTACCCCATGCAAGAGCTCAATACCACTTTGACAACTTGGCTAGGATAAAGTTCAATGATGTTGCTGAAAGAAGGCTAGCCAAGGAAGCAATTGTCAAAGCTGTCCCTATATCAAGGAAAGGCAGTCAGTGGAAGCTTAAAATAACAAGGATGGGTGCAACAGGCCCAGAATTGGAAACTTATGACCACACTGATGTAGCTCAGATGGGATACAGGGAGTGGATTGAGCTGGCAGTTGCCCTGAGTGAATCAAAGTCTGAAACTGCTAAACAGATCAGGGCATATGTCAAGAAGTTGATGGAAAGAGTAAAGGATCTTGGCCTGATATCTAAGGAAATTAGTGAAGGTGTCTTTGTGACACATCCAAAAATAAAGGCCAGGAGAACAAAGAAGGACACAGAGATGGAGCTACTCCTTACACTGATCGAACAGGGCGACTATGCCATTGAAATGAAAGGAGTTGATCATAGCCTGCCAAGTGGAATAGAGTTTGAGGATGGCAAAATTATTGAAGAACCTGAGCTAGGGGCATTTTTTGTAGATCCCCTAACTCAGAAGAAGTGCTTCCAAAGAGCCTCAGAGCTGTACAAAGTTGATCTGAGATAACTTGCTGCCTTCAGACTTGCAGTTTCATTTAGGCAGTCTAGCAAATGGAGAGCAGCCATCTGGGATCAGCTCAGAGGCTTCTATGAAAGAGGAGAGCTCAATGATCCCAAGTTCATGATCATCAGAAGTGAAGTTGAGGAACTTGAGGATACAAGGGAAGAACTGGAAAAGATGGTTCAGGATCCTTCTCCATTGTAATGAAGTCCATCTACCGTCTGGGTAGGTGAAGAATGGAAGATGTCCATCAGTTGGGACAGGCTTACCGTTTTCTGCTCCCAACAAAAACAGTCCAATGTACATTAGTTGTACTCTATGTTACATATGTTGTAATTCTCTTTTACATTAGTTGTAAAATACATTAGTACATTAGTTGTACTCTTGTAAAAACATGTGTTGTTGTATGTAATCAAGAATCAGTGTATATAATAAAAACTGATCTTTTACTTTACTGTAACGTTGTAATTTTATTTCAGCAAATGTACCGTAAAAATATATAGTGATTTTTGATAAGACCAGCTTAGACTGGTTATTGCAAATAGGGGGAGATTGTTAGGCACAAAAAGACCTCAGTCAAACCTGTTCTACATCTGAGGGGGAGATTTATAATCAAACCTGTTGATGCATTTGAAGGTTGAATTTAAGGCCAGTTATATGTCTTATTGAAACCTGAAAATGATTTGCAATATCAGTCTAAATCTGTTCTATATGTTGGATGTGTTGCAACTAAGACAGTTTGTCCAAGCTGCTCTGTCTGCTGAACAGGCTGGACATAAACTGTCTACGCTGCTCTACACTGGTGAGCAGCTTGGGCACTTTTAAAGTGTTCTGTTCTTTGTGAACAGAACCTGTTCTTTGTGAACAGGCTAAACACTTTATGGAATACGTTTCCAAGTCATCATGTATTGTTTTCGACTGCTAGATCAGTTTACAAAGTCGAAGACAAAGTGGAAAACAGAACTGCTCAGCCTGCCCAAGCTGTTCTGTAACATGAAGACAAAAGGTTATTTGAAAAAGGGTGACAGACCTTTTTCTTATATCAAAATAGGCCTTTACAAGGAAGAAAGACACAAAGTTCACATTCCTAAATTAGTTAAAGGCAATGCAACAGTAGACAAAGTAAAAAGACAAAAGTTCTGCACATGTGAAGACAAGTCTGCTTTTCAGAAAAGTGCAGAAAAGGTTATGTTGTCTTTTCAACAAGACTTCTCCTTTTTCATTCCGTCCAATGAAGATGTTTCTCTTAGATCCTCTGAGTGAGTATAAAAGGAAGCTTCTAAGGACAGAAAGAAGTGTGAAAAAAGCTAGGTGCTGAAACCAACAGTGAACGTGCAAGTGTGATTTTCATGCATGCAAGCCTTCTGTGTAAATCAGTATCTGTGTGTCTAAGCTGTTTTACATAAGTTGTTCCCTTAAGTCTTGTAAACACAGTGAGTGCTTCTTAGTGAGTGTATTCATTGTATACTAGTTTGAGTTTGTCTTAGACTAGTGAACATACTGTTGTATCTGTCATCTCAGCTTGAACTATTCCGCATTCAAGCTTGTTTGTAATTAACAAATTGTTGATAATACATACAAACATTGAGAAAATAGTGTGTAGTTTGTAAATAGTTGTATTCACCCCCCCTCTACAGCTTAAAGCTGTGTACTTTGGGAACCTCTCGGGACCTACAGTTTATATATTTATAAACACATTTGAAGAAAACAACTTAAAAACAAAAACTAGAAATTTATAAACTTGAGTTTTTATGAAACTTGTTGTTGTTGGTGATTATATATATTATGCAAGACGTATATAAAGATAAATATAAGATGAAATAAGTTATTATTTACTTACTTTGGGATATTAAGAAGATGAAAACAAGTAGGAGTTGAAATCTTGAACTTTGCACAAGAATTTCCCTTGAACACTTGAAGAACAAAATAAAATTTTGAGATGTTGTGTGTGTGTGATCTTGGAGCCGGTTTTGAGAGGAGAGAAAGGAGAGTTTTGGTGTGATTAAAATGAATGAAAATCTCTCTATATATAGAAGGTGAAAATATCTTTGTAATGATGTTGGATGTGAAGGTGGAGTGTAAGATTTCTTTGAAATGAAAGAAGGATGGTGAAGAGGGATTTGATTTTGATAGGTTGAGTAAAAATAATATTTATCAAGTGTCCTTCACAAGGCCGGCCATATAGGGGTATTTCCAAGGTATTTTAATTTTTTTTTTTTGTATAAAGTATTTAGAAATGTATTCTTCTATTTCTCTTTTCTTGTATATTCATAAATACTTATGGATGCATTGTTCTAATGAATTGTTTTAGTCTTGCATAATTAATGTTAAGTAATTGTATTAGTGTATGATTAATGTCACTAATCATGATCTAATTATGTACTTAGTTGAATTAATCCCTCATATCGTAAATCGATCGGATTAATTGATTTCCCGATTCATCGCACCAATGAATTTGATTCTAATTGAGTTGAATTTCCTAATGAACATTGTTAATCACTTTGATTAATTTCTAATGACCACTGATTAGGTTATCATTGGCTATTAAATACTGATTAGGTCGTAGTTGCTAACCTGGTTTAGTGCCGGATGTTACAGTCTCCCCCCGTTAAAGGAATTTCGTCCCGAAATTAGCTCGTGTTCTCCACTGCTTGAGTATTTGAGAACAGATAAGGGTATTTTTTCCCGGAACTGATCTTCATGTTCCCATGTAAACTCAGGACCTCGCTTAGAGTTCCATCTAACTTTTATTATCGGGATCCGGCTGTGCTTTAGTTTCTTGACTTCTCGGTCCGTTATTTGCATGGGTTGTTCAATGAAAAGTTCAACTTATCATCAAGCTGTAGCTCGTCCATGGGTATAATGAGTGTTTCATCAGCCAGGCACTTCTTAAGGTCAGATACATGGAAGGTATTATGAACATTAATAAGCTCCTGGGGCAAATCAAGTCGGTAGCCTACCGGGCTAATTCTTTTGGTGATCTTGAATGGTCCGATATAACGAGGATTGAGTTTTCCTCGTTTCCCAAAACTGATTACGCCTTTCCAAGGCGAGACTTTCAACATTACTTGATCTCCCCCTTGAAATTCCAAATCCTTCCGTCGAACATCTGCATAGCTTTTCTGTCGATCCCGTGCGATCGTTAATCGGTTCCGAATCTGGGCTATCTTTTCTGTAGTTTCCTGAATGATCTCGGGTCAAGTAATTTGGCTATCTCCTACCTCAGCCCAACAAAGTGGTGATCGACACTTTCGCCCATAGAGTGCCTCGAATGGAGCGGTGTTAATACTCGAGTGATAGCTATTGTTATAGGAAAACTCAACTAATCGCAGGTGAATGTCCCAACTTTTGCCAAAGTCGATAACACATGCCCTTAGCATGTCTTCCAAGGTCTGAATCGTCCTTTCACTCTGACCATCCGTCTGTGGGTGATAGGCTGTGCTCATATCTAGGCGTGTACCCAATGCCTCTTGCAATGATTGCCAAAATATAGATGTGAACCGGCTGTCCCTATTTGATATATTTGATACAGGTACTCCATGCCTTGAGACGACTTCTTTAAGATAGATTCGTGTTAACTTATCCATCTTATTAGTCTCCTTGATTGGCAAGAAGTGTGTGGTCTTTGTAAGTCGATCCACAATCACCCAAATGGTGTCATAACCTCCAGAAGTCTTTGGAAACTTGGTGATGAAGTCCATGGTGATATTCTCCCACTTCCACTGGGGTATTTCTGGTTGAACCAACAATCCTGATGGTTTCTGCTGCTCAGCCTTAACTTTCAAACACGTTAAGCACTTGCTGACATATGTAGCAATGTCAGCCTTCATGTTTGGCCACCAGTACATTCCCTTCAAGTCGTGATACATCTTATCTGACCCTGGGTGAATAGCATATCTTGTTTTATGCCCTTCATCCATGACCAGCTTTCTCAATCCTCCGAAATTTGGTAGCCAAATTCTGCCCATGAAGTACTGACATCCATTTGACTTGATTTCAAACTGCTTATCCATACCTCTCAAGGCCTCATCTAGTAGATTACCCTCGTTGACTGCTTCATCTTGTGCCTCACGGACTTGAGAGTTTAGGTTTGACTGTATAGTCATGACCAAAGCTCGGACTCTCAAAGGTTTAACCCGTTCCTTTCGGCTCAGGGCATCAGTTACAACATTCGCCTTACCCCGATGATAACGAATCTCGCAGTCATAATCGCTAAGCAGCTCAACCCAGCGACGTTGTCTCATATTTAACTATTTCTGATTCAGAATATGCTGAAGGCTTTTATGGTCTGTAAACACATTGCACTTAGTTCCGTACAGGTAGTGCCTCCATATCTTTAGAGCAAATACCACTGCTTCGAGCTCCAAGTCATGAGTCGTATAGTTCACCTCGTGGATTTTGAGTTGCTGATGCGTAAGCAATGACTTTATCCTTTTGCATGAGCACACAACCTAATTCATTGTGTGAGGCATCACAATAGACCACAAAGTTTTCTGTCCCTTCAGGTAAGGACAGAATTGGTGCACTACACAATCTTTGCTTTAACTGTTGAAACACCTTTTCCTGCTCTTCACCCCAGCTACACTTCACATCTTTCCGAGTCAGCTCTGTTAGGGAACCTGCTACCTTTGAGAAGTTTTCAATAAATCGCCTAGAATAACCGGCAAGTCCTAGAAATTGGCAGATTTCCGTGGGAGTTCTAGGAGTTGCCCAGTTTTTATGGCCTCGATTTTTGATGGGTCAACTTGGATTCACTGGCTGTTGATCACATGCCCAAGGAATTTAACTTCTCGCAACCAAAATTCACACTTTGAAATTTTGGCGTATAACTGTTCCTTCTCTAACAACTCCAAGATCAGCTTGAGATGTTGTTCGTGCTCCTCCTTATTTCTAGAATATAAAAGGATATCGTCTATGAACACTATTAAAAATATGTCCAAATACGGTTTACACACTCGATTATTGAGGTCCATGAATACGGCTGGTGCGTTGGTCAAACCGAATAGCATCACCTGAAATTCGTAATGTCCATAACGAGTTCTGAACGCTGTCTTGGGAATGTCTTCTTCCCGAACCTTTACTTGATGATAACCGGATCGCAGATAAATCTTAGAGTAGAAGCTAGATCCCTGTAGTTGGTCAAATAGGTCGTCAATTCTGGGAAGGGGGTAGCGGTTCTTTACCGTTAATTTATTTAGCACTCGGTAGTCTATGCACATTCTGAAGGATCCGTCTTTCTTTTTCACAAATAAGACCGGAGCTCCCCAAGGTGAGGAACTTGGTCGAATGAATCTTTTATCCATCAACTCTTGTAGTTGATTGGATAGCTCTTGCATTTCAGAAGGAGCGAGTCTGTATGGGGCTCTTGCGACCGGTGCAGCTCCCGACACCAAGTCGATTTGGAACTCCACTTGCCTAGTTGGCGGATGCCCCGGCAAATCATCCGGAAAGACCTTCGGATAATTACAAACCACTGGAATATCCTCGAGTCGTTTCTCCTTCGACTCTTTTTCTGCAATCTGGACTAATACTGCATGGCAACCCTTTCTAAGGCACTTTAATGTCCTTAGGCCAGATATGACATGTAAGGTCTACCACTACGAGATCTATCTAGACGCGGAACCGTCAACGAGTGCGGAATCCTCGTTAACGGGTAGACGGAAACAACTCTCTCCAGAAACACGGAGACTATCAGAAGCTGCACGAACTACACAAGAACGCACCTACGAACTGATTCTCTCCGAAACGACACTAACACTGATGATAAACTCGAAATCGCTTAATGCTTAATCACTCTCGAATTCAGCAAAAAGTCTCATAATATTTCGAGTCTATCCCTAATTATAGGGGCTAATTCGAGTCTGTCATGGGCCAAACTCGAATCCGGCGCAAGGCCCATTCGAGTTTGTCCTCACTGACATTCTCGAATCTGCCTAAGTAAGCATATTCGAATCTGTCTAACTGACCCATTCGAATCTGACCTAGATTCGAATCTTGGTCCTTAGACATTTCGAATTTACCTTTTAACATAATTAACTGAGTATTGAAACTTATGTTTTTACCTTGTGATTGATTTTATCTTTGATCTTTATGTTTGAACTTCTTCTAATACGTTACATTAAGTTCAAACACACAAACAATAATAATTATCAACCATATATAAACATATATATCTAATACTTGCTAAACCACAATGTTGGATCACTTAGACTGCTATCGTCACACAGGGTGTACCAACAGACTCCCCCTTGACGATAGCTTCTAATAATTCACACATTTGATTAAGTACTTTGTTTATTATTTATTCAAACTGCTTCCAGCATACAAACCCTTTTCAACACACACTTTAACTACATTCTCATACTTTCTTGCCTCACCATCCATATGAGTATCACTTGAAATCTTATGAGCATGCAAAATTTGAAGGTCATCTCGAGAAAGGTTTACTAGGTGAAGAGGATCATAGATTCTAAGAATCACCTTTTCTTCAAAATCTTCCATCACCGCTTCTCCCGTTTCGCTCTCAACATACCACCAGTTCAGATTTTTCATGACGTTCTGTGGCATAGGTTTGAGCGGCACCTTTCTCAGACATCTTACGGGTCTGTATTGAATCTTCATCCAAGGACGCCCGGTTAGAGGATCAATTCGAGAAGGATCCTCTACTCTTTTTCCTATCCTTGGATTAAGGCGTTCAAACTTCCTTGACCTTCCCTCTTTCCTTATGATTCTGGCAATTATATCTGCGTAGGGGTCATTGCCGATATTGATTAGTTCTTTCCAAGCTAAAGCCTTGATCTCAATCTTCGGCAGTGAATTGAATACTTTCAGAGATCTTCTGAGGTACTGGAGTCCATCTTTTCTGTTGATTATGAATAGTTGCAGTTCTTGATCAAAGAAGCAGCTTAATATGCTTCCAGACAGCTTTCCAGTACCCGGCACCCTCATCTTCTTTTTCAGCTCTAAGTCCTTCTGCTCTGCCCTGAACCATAGCTTTCTTTTTTCTTCAGTAGTCAGCTCTCTGGCAGGCTCTTCTATTGATGACTCAACATTTAAAGCAGCATTCACCACTTTTATGTTAACAACATCATTTCCTTCTATTACATACGTATCAGTAATTGGATTTTGCTGAACGACGATCTCATTGGCTTCATCGTCTTCGTCAGCACACACCTCATCATCTGATCTCCAATCAACAATCTCTTCAGGAACAAATTCTCCCTCTTCTAGTTCCTCCATATCATCTTCAAAGTCAAAGCCCAAGTCCATCGGGTCGTCATCGAGATCCATAAGAGCATCAATCATCTCATTTATCTCATACTCTGTAGGTTTAGACGAACTGGCCTCTCCTTCTTTAGCTCCTGCTTGACTTGGCTCCCCCTGAGATTGAGCATCCTGAGCAGCAGAAAAATCTACTGGCTCATTCTGTCTTTGAGAGCTGGGATCATTGCCTTGGTCATCTTCATTATCATCATCCCTCGGCCGCTCCTCTTGATCACGGCAGGATGTCTCCCCCTGAGCCTGTAAAATTTTTATTAACTGCTCAACTAGGGAGCGCATCGATCTTAGCTCAGCTGCTTGTTCAGCGACGAAAGTCTTTAACTCTACGTTCTCTTCCTGAACTTTTTCCACTATCTTTTCCAGATCGGCATTCTCGTTATCAAGATTTCCGTTATGAGTCTGAATCTCACCGATTGCCTTTGTTAGGCCTAAGATCTGGATATTTTGGAAGTCAACTCGAGCTTTTAGCTGCAGAAACCTTTGATTGTCGGCGTATGTGGATGAGGTTGATGGGATGGATTTAATTGGAGTTGGAATGATCGGCGATGGGATGTATGGTTCATCATGAGGTGGTGATGGTGGAATGGTGGTTTGAGGGTCTTGTGGTTGAGGAATTTTAGGTTGAGGAATTTCAGGTTGTTCTGCTGAAGCTGAAGTAGATCCTTGCATAAATCGATGACGCTTGGCCCTTTGCCTCATCACTAATGGAGCAACCTCTTCTTCTTCAAAATCAGAGTCGTCAAACTCTCGTGATGCTCTACACCTTGAAGCTTCTTCATTTACTACCAACCTTGATCCATAAGTTCCCATTTTAACAGGAGGTTCTGTAGATATGGACTCTGGAGCTTCAACCTCTATCTCCTCCATTTCTTCTGACTCAGTTGCAGACGATGACACATCATTACCAGTCTGCTCCGGTTCATATTCGTCAACATCCCTAAGAACATCTTCTTCTCCCTCTGGAGGCTCTAACAATTCTCCAACTAACGCTGCAGATATTTCTTCATTGACTTAAGGTTTATTCTTAAAGTTAGCAAGACAGCGGTGACAGGTCTGTACCGACGTACAACAAAGCGACGTATCTTGCCAACCCGAATCTAAACAGAGGCAACAGGTCTGTACTTACGTACAACAGAGTTACATGTTTTCGACTCTCAATTTTGTATGATTTTTCTATTCTTTCCATTTTAAGATGTATTTGATGTTGCTATACATCCCCAGAAAGTTTGCATACCTCATTTAGACTCAAAGTTTGTATGTCTTGTACATAAAAATTAAGACTGATTGGTCATACATCTAAGTTAGTGACACGTTTGACTTTTTCTTGATTATTTTATTAGCCTTGGGACTCCCTATATGTATTATGCCTACACTCACATCAAACTAAAATAAAGTATAACACTTAGAATTTTAGGTGCATTATGTGTGAAAGTCTAAACACTTAGAGTTTGTAACGACTGTGCTAATTTTCGTCACTTTGAACCTATGCTTCTAAGGTTTAACTCCTTTTTCTGATATTCTCCTTTTTTTGTATTTTTATGATTTTCTCTCTTTTTTTCTTTTGTTTTTCATAAGAAATAGCAATAAAAGAAGATAACCTACTAACTTACTAAAAATAGAAACTATCCTAAATTAGCAGACTTACTATAAAAAGAAAGAAATACTACAGCTATAAAAGGAAATAAACTACTGCTAAGGTCAAATTACTCTGGGTTGCGCATTCCATTTAGTTAAATTAAATATTCAAACCGTGACTTATCAAATGCTTTGGTAAATAAATATGCATTATTATCTTCCGTTGCCACTTTTACCAATTTGATTAAGTTCTTTTCTGCACAATCACGAATAAAATGATGTCTTATGTCTATGTGCTTTGTTTTACTGTGTTTAACTGGATTATTAGTTATTGCGATAGTAGACTGGTTATCTATCCTAATAGGAGTTTGAGTGTAAGCCAAACCGTAATCCCGCAATTGTTGTTGTATCCACAGAACCTGTGAGCAGCAACTACCAGCAGCAACATATTCGGCCTCGCACGTTGACACGGCTACAGACGTCTGTTTCTTGCATTGCCAGGATACCAGTCTTCCTCCAAGGAATTGATAACCTCCAGTTGTTGATTTGCGCGTCAAGCTGCATCCTCCGTAGTCAGCATCCGTGAACGCTTCCAACTCTAGATCTCCCTCCGCGTGATACTAAAGTCCCAGCTTCGGTTTCGACTTGAGGTATCGTAGAATCCGCTTCACAGCTTTCATATGCATCTCCTTCGGATTCGCTTGAAACCTAGCACAAATACACACAGCAAACATGATGTCAGGTCTTGAAGCAGTTAAATACATAAGTCATCCAATCATGGCCCGATATAACATCGGATCCACATCGGTATCACTTTCAGTACCCGGTCCGAGATTGTGATTCACTTGAATCGGCGTGCTGAAATGGGCAGTACGTTTTGTTCCTTCCATCCCGAAGCGTTCCAATATGTCATAGACATACTTCGTCTGATGGATAAACATACCATCCTTCTTCTGGTCAACTTGTAACCCCAAAAAGAAATTTAACTCTCCCATTGCACTCATCTCCAATTTCGACTTCATCACCTTCTCGAAATCTTTGCACATTTGTTCGTCCGATGATCCAAAAATGATATCATCTACGTACACTTGTACCAAGATAAAATGTTCTCCCTTCCTCTTAACGAACAGCGTACTATCTATCCTACCCCTTTCAAACACGTTTTCTAATAAATGGTTGGATAGAGTCTCATACCACGCCCTTGGTGCCTGATGCAATCCATATAGAGCCTTATCTAAACGATATAGTCTATCAGGATATTTTGGATCTGTAAATCTGGGCGGCTGTTCTACATACACCAGCTCCTTTACTTTCCCATATAGGAAAGCACTCTTCACATCTGATTGATAGACCTTAAAGCCCTTGAAGGAGGCAAAAGCTAGAAACAACCTAATGGCTTCCAGCCTTGCTACTGGTGCAAACACCTTATTGTAATCGATTCACTCCTCTTGGTTGAAACCCTTTACAACTAGCCTAGCCTTGTTGCGAGTGACTATACCCCGATCGTCTCCTTTGCACTTAAAAACCCATTTGGTTCCTATGGCAACTTCCCCTCGAGGTAATGGAACTAACTCCCGCACTTCTAGTTTCCTAAACTGCGAAAGTTCTTCCTGCATCGCTTCAACCCAGGAGTTATCCTTTAGTGCCATTTGCACATTCTTAGGCTCTACTTGCAAAATGAAACAAGAATAGAGACAGATATGATATGCCTCGGAGTCATTTATCATCGACAACAACAAAGTATTGTAATTCACACTACTCCTAGTCTTCACACCCTCGTTAGGATTTCCTATGATGCTTTCTATAGGATGGTTCTTGTTAATCCTAGAGGTCTCTATCTAGTCAACTCTAAGATTATCTCCTAACTTAGATCCTATTTCACCTAATGGGGGAACAGCCTCAGATTCTACATTTTCCTCCTCGTGGACATTTTCCTCAGAGTTGGAACTTGTTGCCTGAGTCTGATTCTCAGTGGAAGGTGCTTCTGGATCAGCAATTTCTAGAGATTCGTCTTCAGTCGCAGTAGGCTCGGATGCGGATTGAAATGTAGTCCTCGGAAACGTATGACCTTCGTCATTCAGATGTAACGTCGACATGTCCTTTTCGATTGTACCTGCATTTTCATCCAAAGGAATGTTAAATGACTCAAATAATTTATCATTGTCAAATATCCATTCCGGACCTGTTTGGGGTTCATGTGTATAACTTGTGACTTCAATGTTATACACAATTTCGACTGTACCATTTGTTTTATTAAAAACACGTTTGTTTGGTGAGTTCGGCACATAACCTAGGAAGTATCCTTCGTCAGCCTTTTCACCAAACTCAGGTTGATGTTTTGTACCCCAAACGGTTCGAAGCCAGTTAAATTAGGTGGCCGTTTATTCAAAATTTCATAACAGGTTTTGTTCAAAGATTTGACAGTTAGGACTCGGTTTAAAATATGACATGCGGTATTCACTGCCTCCCCCCAAAACATGGTAGGAAGCTTTGAATCCGAAAGCATAGTCCTAGCTGCCTCAATCAGTGTCCTGTTTTTACGTTCGGCCACCCCATTTTGTTGAGGCTCCTAAGGTGCACTAAATTGATGCACTATGCCCTTTGAGAGGCAATATACACCAATTAAAGTGTTTTTGAACTCTGTTCCATTATCACTACGTATCCTTTTAACCCGTGTTTCATAGGAATTCTCCACTTGGTCTAAGAACACGATGAGCTTGGAAGCCGTCTCGTCCTTTGTACCTAGAAAGAAAACCCAAGAAAATCGTGAGTAGTCGTCAGTGATAACTAAACAATACCAACTACCTCCTATACTCCTTTTGTTGATTGGTCCGAAAAGATCCATGAGCAACAAATCGAATGTAGAGGTTATGGAGTTCTGCGTCTTGGACTTGTGTGTCTTCTTATGTTGTTTGCCCTTCTTGCATGGTAGACACTTGTCCTCGAACTGAAAGCTCTTCATAGGCACACCTTGCACCAACCTATTTTTCGTTATGTAATTCATCTTTCTTAGGTGCAAGAGAGACATGCGTCTGTGCCACAATACCGATTCCGTCTCCGAAGCTTTGAATAACAAACAGATTGGCCCCATCGAAGTCTCTGGCTTGTTCATATCAAGCATGTACAAGTCATTCTTCCTTGGTGCCCGCATCAATACCCATTCTTCAGGAATCTTGAATCCCGGTTTTAGCACTAACGCTTCAGTGTCAGTGAACAACACTGAATTCTTCTTGTCACAGATTTGAGATACACTAATGAGAATGTGAACCAGTTTATCAACGTGATAAACTTGATCCAACTTGATCGTCCCATCAGTGACCACTCCGGTACCTGTGATGTTTCCTCCTTTATTTCCCGCGAATGATACAAATCCCCGATTCCCACCCTTGAAGTCTGTAAGTAGACTTCTTTCACCTATCATGTGCCTGGAGCATCCACTGTCAACGAACCACTTGTTGTTAGGACCTGTGGTAATCTCCTGCACATGAAAGAAAATAGGTTAGTTATCACGGGGAACCCAAGCCATAACTGACTTGGTTATACCATTCTCGTCCACATACTTAAACTCTTTCAAATACCCATCTCGCCTTTCAGGTAACTTGGGTCGTTGAACAGGAGTTTGTTGTGGTGCCGAGTGATGTAAATTCACTCTTTGCCTTTGAGTAGGCATTTGTTGTGGAGCTCTCGAATAATTCCGATTATATTGCATTTCAGATTGTGATCCTTGAGCTCTTACCGGTGTGTGATGCCTTATAGGAGTGTGTGACCTAACCGGAGTGTATGCTCTGCTAGGTGTTGTGCTCCTATATTGTTGTTGAGGTCCAGACCTAGATTGATTTACGACTCTATTCGGTGAATTTGTCCTAACCACTTCTTTTGGTCCAACCTTCACCGGTGTTTGTTTCACAATTTGTTTTGGTGCAGCCTGCACAGTTTTCTCGGTACTCTGAGAACTACTAGTGGCCGCCACATTCGTTGAGGGCTTAACAGGTGTTGGCTTCACTGTCTTAGGTGTAACTTCGGCTTTCCTAAGCGGACAGTTAGAAGCAACATGCCCCTTTTCATGACATCTGAAGCAGGACATCTTATCTATGGACTTCTTGTGTGTGCCCTTAGACTTAGGTGTCTCACTAGTGTCTTGGTCCTTTTGTTCATCTATTGCGACTGGCTCATCGTCCTGATCATTAAAATCAATTTTATGTGTTCCTGCAGGTGTTTCACTGGAGGAAGACACAAATTTGACTTTCTTAACCTTGACGGTTGTGTCAGCCACCTTAGGTGTATTTTCTACTACAGGCTCAGACACAGGTGCAGGTATGTCCTCTAAGTCTACTGTTTTGTCAGTTTTCTCCTGAGGTTGAGGCACGTAGTTTGCATTAAAAGGTTGAGGAATTTCATGAAATCCTAGACCTACAGGCTTTTTAGATTGACGTTGAGCATCTAAAACTTTCCCAAGGTTCAGGCTTGAATTCCTAAACTTCTCTAGCTTACTATTGGCCTCTGCTACCTTTACCTTTGTTTCAGCTAGCTCTATGTCTTTGTCCTTAAGATTTTTGGTCAAGGCCTCTACATGCTCATACATAAGCTCTAACCTAACACACTGCTCACTCAGTTTGTCTTTCAGAACTATTACATGTTGAGCATCAGCCTTAAGTTTTTCCTTAAGATCTTGCTTAATGTCATTTAGGCTAGCGTTATCAGCCTTTAAAGACTCATTTTGAGCAGTTATGGTTTCATGTGATTCTAAGACTAGATTTAACCTATCATTAGAAGTAACACATAACAAGCATAATTCATGAAAAAGAGAGTAAGTCAGACTAACCTTTGTGTGGTCGGATTCCACGTTGGCCATTTGAGCGGCAAACTCCAGAAGCGTCTGATCATTCGTCTTCTCCACCCACATCGGACTGCTGTCCCTTGTGGTCTGCTCTTCCCCTTCACATCCATTCTTCGTGACTTCAGTCATAAAAGCCCGAGCATTTGATTTCGGATGTGAACTCCAGTCGTAAGTACCATCCAGCTGTCTGTCTGATGTGACATTTGATAGTAGACCAGCTAGATTGGCTTGACCGGCAGATGAACTCGGAAGGTATCGTTGTTGACACTGATTCTGAAACTGTCCATGATGCTGGTTTTGCCCTTGGTATGTATCTACCTTCGGTCTCTGACATTCTCTGGCGAAGTGTCCCAGACCTTGACAATTGTAGCACTTTACCTTGGACATCCAATCCCCTTATTGTTCATTGTCAAATTCCTCCCAGTTCGTTTGATGAATCTTTTAACCCGTTGGGTTACCATGGCCAGTTGCCATTTAAGGTCCATCTCCTCAAGATCGTCAGGGTCGACCTGGTCATAGTCTTCATCCCAGAGAGCAGGATCGTTTATCTTCCCTTGAACGCAGTTCCCGTATGCAGCCACAAATGAAGCAAGTAGGTTCAAATGTTCTTCGGTTGATTTTGCGCTCATGGGCATCTTAGAGTAGCCCTGAGATGTTGATGCCTGTTGTACTTGAGGATGCGGTTCTTCCGATCTTCCTAATCCTAAGAACGCTCTATTAAGTGTGTCATCAGACTCTGCTGGTGACGACGTTTCTCCGGTGAAAAACGCTGTAGCAGTCTTCAGATCAGCTGTTGCTGAAGGTTTTGTTGATTTTCCAAAATACATCGCTGGATTCGAGACTTGTTCGTAATCCGTTTCGGCCTTCAGTAGCTCGAAATGATAAGCTCGCAACGTTCCCACAATATCCTCCAAAGATTGGGTATAATACTTGTCTTCATTAAGCTTGATCATTGCCACATACATTGCCCATTTGGCTGGTAAGGCATCAAGAAGTTTATTGTTCTTCTCAGTGTCATTATACTCAATCCAGTGACTTTCAAGCTCCGTCAATAGATTATAGAAGCGGGTGATGGTATCATCCAGCTGTTCATCCTTCAACGCCTTGAAAATTGCAAACTGTTGTTTCAACAGCTCCATACGCTTTCTTCGAACCCTTGGATTACCCTCACATCTCTTTTCCAGTGACTCCCAAAGTTCCTTAGATGTCTTCTGAGTCCGGAATGTGTGTAATATATCCTGAGGCAACGCCATTCGAATTATCGAGAAAGCTCTGTTCTCGGCTTCATAAAGTTTCTTATCATCTTCCTTCATCATCTGATATGATAAGACTCTCTGACGGCATTCAACTTCAGAAATTGGTGGAATGTATCCTTCGTCAATACATACCCACATGCGCATGTCATTGAAACGCACAAAATCGGCAAACCGATATTTCCACCAGTAATAATCCTCGAGTTTCATCAGCTTAGGCGGAGTGTTTGCCTTCCCGACCTCGTGGTCCATTTCCAGGAATTTTTGAAGATTTGACATCTTTTCGAAAGTAATTGAGTTGAACTTAATTAATTTAATTCGAAACTAATTTGAGTTAATTCTTTCGAATCTTGGTGAGATTCGAATATAATTAAATTCTAATTTATTTGGGATTAAATTCGATTAAGTTTTGTAAGTCAATTAAATTCGAAACTAATGACAGATTCGAAAGTTCCTAAACTCGATGGTCAAGGCAAACTCGAACAATCAGCAAATTCGAAGCCCTATTCGACTCTAGACCAAATTCGAAACAAACTCGAATGTCAGCAGACTCGAGAACCTATTCGAAACAAGCACAGACTCGAATCAAACTTTATTAAACTCGAGAGGAGCGGATTTTTGTTAGACTCGAGACTAAGAATAACCCTAATTACTCCTAACAGATTCGAGCGCCGCAAACTCGAAAAACGGCTAACACTTCGATTTCTTTACGTTTTGCAGATTAAATCAATATTTTTACAACGAAAAATATTGATTTCGATCAAAAACGTGAAAAATACGAAGTATTTCCCGGATGACAATTTGCTAAGCTCGAAAAACACGAATTTGAGAGAAAAACCGTCCAAAAAGCGTCAAGAAACCTAGAATAATATCTAGATGAACACGAAGAACACCAAGAACACCCCGTAGGCTCTGATACCACTTGTAAGGTCTACCACTACGAGATCTATCTAGACGCGGAACCGTCAACGAGTGCGGAATCCTCGTTAACAGGTAGACGAAAACAACTCTCACCAGAAACACGGAGACTATCAGAAGCTGCACGAACTACACAAGAACGCACCTACGAACTGATTCTCTCTGAAACGACACTAACACTGATGATAAACTCGAAATCGCTTAATGCTTAATCACTCTCGAATTCTGCAAAAAGTCTCATAATATTTCGAGTCTATCCCTAATTATAGAGGCTAATTCGAGTCTGTCATGGGCCAAACTCGAATCCGGCCCAAGGCCCATTCGAGTTTGTCCTCACTGACATTCTCGAATCTCCCTAAGTAAGCATATTCGAATCTGTCTAACTGACCCATTCGAATCTGACCTAGATTCGAATCTTGGTCCTTAGACATTTCAAATTTACCTTTTAACATAATTTACTGAGTATTGAAACTTATGTTTTTACCTTATGATTGATTTTATCTTTGATCTTTATGTTTGAACTTCTTGTAATACGTTACATTAAGTTCAAACACACAAACAATAATAATTATCAACCATATATAAACATATATATCTAATACTTGCTAAACCACAATGTTGGATCACTTAGACTGCTATCGTCACACAGGGTGTACCAACATGACATTCAGCTGACGGTTCTTTCTTTCCCCTTGGACTGTTAGGACCTTCTTCTTGTGGAGTGGTATCCGTACCACTTTCTTACCGCACAAAATTTCGGCATGATTGTGTCACAACCAATCCATACCAACTACCACATCGAAGCTTCCGAGTTCTATAGGCATCAAGTCTATCTTAAAGTGATGATCTGCCAGCTTCAGTGTGCATTCCTTAATAATATTATTTGCCTTTATTATTTTGCCGTCGGCTAGCTCTATAGTATAAGACTTGTCTAAGGGAAAAGGAGTGGCACTCAATTGCTTACTAAACTTATCAGATATAAAGCTCCTATCAGCCCCAGTATCAAAGAGTACGTAAGCGTAAATGTCATTTAAAAGAAATGTACCTGATACCACATGGGGATCCTGACGAGTGTCACATGCTCCCAATACAAAAGCTCTCCCCTGAGCTCCTCCACCATTTTTCAACCTCGGGAACTCACTCTTGAACTGCCCGACAGCTCCACACTCATAGCAGCTCCTCTGGTTGCCGCCGTTGTTACCCGGGGTACCAAATTTACAGTCCTTGGTCAAATGACCAAGATGCTTGCACTTTTCACAAGGGGTTGGGTAGGGACCTTTATTGTGATGGTAGGTGTATTGGGTGCAGAAAGGCTTTGTACCTGTGTAGCCTTTCCTTGTCTCGACTCTAGCTACGTAAGCTTTGATGGTTTCGGGCTTCTTGGATTGTGAGACCGAATTCTTCCCAGACTTGTCCTCCCATTTTCCCTTGTTTTCCCCAGCTTTGGCCTCGTTTCTCCGAGACACTTGGTCCATAAGGTTGTTGGCCATTCTGATGGCATCCTGAATGGTGGTTGAGTTGGAGGCAGTGACGTTGCCTTGAATTTGAGGGGCGAGTCCCCAGATCTAGCGCTCAATCTTCTTGTACTCAGGGTTCACCATCTGTGGACACAGGATGCTCAGCTCGTGAAATCGGTTAGTATACCCTGTAACGTCCGTCCCCTTCATTGCTAGATTCCAGAACACCGGTTCCATATTTTGGAGTTCGTTTCTCGGACAGTACTCGTCCGTCATCATTTGCTTCAACACGGACCAGGCGAGTTGATAGGCTTCATCGATTCCCACAAACTGGACGTAGGAATTCCACCATGTCAGTGCGCTATCCTGTAGAGTGTGGGTGGCGAATTTCACCTTGTATCCTTCAACACATCCGCTAACACGGAATACAGACTCCAATTTCTCAAACCATCGTACCAATCCGACGGCTACCTCAGTCCCGTTAAAGTATCAGAGCTTGCAACTCAAGAACCCCTTAATCCCGTAACCTTTTGAGTTGGTTTCAGTACCTCCCGTGGTGCGGCTAGCACTACCATCTCTGTTGGCAGAACTATTTCGGTTGGTCTCATAAGTGTCTATAGCGGCGGCCACTCTTTGTGTGACTAATTACTCGATTTCTGCTACGTTCATGGCTCTTCTTGGCGGCATTATCTTAAAGTTTAAAGAAAAGAGCATAGTGTAAGAAGTTCAGTCTTAAATATTTAAATTTTTCTTAAGGCACAGTGCTATAATCATCAAACACAAATTCATAAATAACTTGCAATTTTCATTAATAATTCATAACTTTCTTACATTGGGGCGGGTTATAACCCGAAAATTTTTAGTCCTACAATATTACATAATAATTTCTGAACATTACAAAGATAGATATGGGATACTAAGTGCGGGAGTGATCAGGGCGGTCTCCCTTTTCCAAAGCGTTGAGGCGCTGAGTCAGCTCCTCATTACGAGCTTCGCTCTCGGCTAATCGCTGCCGAAGCTCATCTACGCCGTCCTGCTGGATGGCGAGGGCGTGCTGGTTAGCCCAGTACAGGCTAGAGTTTTGTAACTCTTCCCGCTCTAAACGGGCTGTCAACTCTCCAATGTCTTGGTTAAGCAACCGCACTTGGAGGTCGTGCCTTGTAGACCGTGCTACCAAGAGTGGTATGGTCTGATCAGCGGGTTCTTGGGTGAGTGATGGGATCAATGCGGAGGATGGTCCTTCGACCTCAAAGTGGGAGGTGGTTCCCTCCTCCTGCCTCCATTCTTGGGTCTCGGGCATCCAGCCTCAACGCCGTGCATCCGCCAGTTGCTGTTGCGGCGGGTTTGGCTATGGTGCCGGTACCGGGATAGTCTCCCGTCTCGGCATAAATACCCGTTTACGGGCCGTAAACTTCATCAGTGGCCCGTTGGGGTGAGGGCGGTAGGTGTGGTGTGATGGTGCAGATATGTGGTAGGGGATGTAAGAGGGAACCACCGGTGATGGTGGGTCCTCTTCGGATGGCTCTCCCCACCCGCTGGAGGATTTGTCAACCTCCATCGGCTCTGCTTCTTCCTCTGATCTCTTAGCTTCGGAGGGGTTTTCTTCCTCCGATTCTTCATCTTCCGAAGGGTCCTCTTCTTCTGATGTGTCTTCCTCGACAAACACCCCCGAATTATACCGGCTGGTGGGGGTAACCTCTTCCTCCGAATCTGATAGTACGATCACAACACGGCTTGACATGATGCTGTCATCAAGTCCCATATTAAGTTAATTATAAATATGTCTCAGTAAAAATCTAAAATGTAGTTATAGTCTAGGATAATAATGCAACCTAGTTCACTATAGCTATGGCTCTGATACCCCGTTACCCCGGTTGACAACGAAGCGTGACGTCGCGGAAGCGTAACCATAATCATAACGAACGACCACTATATGGACGTTTTCAAAAATACATCGATAAGACTTTAAAATATAGGAATGTCTTACATAGCCTGATACGAGGAAAAGTAGTTCGCATGGTACAGAGATTTAGATACATAATTAAAGTAATAAAAATAATGCAACTAACTCTCCGGTCGTTTTGAAAATGCATGCGACTCCTTAAGTGCGGAAGCTTGAAAAATACTTCTGATGTGGCACACTTGCCTTAATTCCCTGAAAATACACGCTAAAATACGTCAACAAAAATTGTTGGTGAGCTCATAGGTTTACACGTAAGTCTGACTTGCATGAACAACAGCAGTTAAGTTTGAATTCATAAAATCATAAATTCCATGTTATGTATCACATATAAACCATCATGCAACCGAAGCTTAATCAAATGAGTTTGCCCTGTGCAGTATTCCCATACGTAATACCGTGTGTTAAATATATATGCACCCGCTGTTAGCGGAGCTAAACTAACCTAAATGGGGGACATGACTCCCGATAGATCTATCCACAATATATTCGCGCTTACAAATAAATGCAATTAACGGTTCATGATTTGAGGGCTGATGGAACCACATGTGTAATACATAATAGAAATGAAGCTGCTTCCGTGTCCATATGAAAACGTAGCATGTATTTCAACCCCAAACCATAACAGTGTGAAAATAGGGGCTATGAAGACTCACCGTGAGTGCGATGGCAAATACTAGCGTAAAATGCAATTTACGTTGTTTGATGGGTGATGAAGCCGGATGTGTTTAATCGAGTCCTAAATGATCATAGGGACTTAATATCTCTAATATATGATAATATGTATATTTATAGATTTTTATGTCTTAAATCACCCAACATTACAAGTTTATAAATAAAACCCACTTAAAATGTCAAGTTTTAAGTTTAACATTATGCGCTTGTAACTCTTTCACTGCTGTTGACAGTTGAAAATTTTGGACTGTTTGGAAGTCCACCTTTCCTTTCAACTCTGTGAACCGCTGATTGTCAGTGAATGTAGTTGATGTTGATGGAGTGGAGGTAGATGTTGATGGGGCGGTAGTTGGGGTTGATGGAGCAGCCGGTATCACAGATTTAGGAGCCGAAGTGGATGGAGCTCCCTGCATGAATCTATGTCGCCTTGCCCTATGCCTAGGCACGAGTGGAGCTTCGTCTTCCTCTTCAAAATGTGAATCATCGTCCTCTGTATCCCCACATGCTCATCTCGTCATCTTTCTTCTACTGACGACTAGTCTCGATCCATATCTGCCAATTGTGGCAGTCGGATCAACAACTTCAACAGCTTCTATTCTCTCAGAACTAGAACTAGAATCAGAGTCAGACTTGGAGGCGGTCTCTGCTTGACCCTCAGCCTCAGTCTGCATTCTTTCTCCTTCTTCTTCAATCTGGACTACTGTGTCGATATACT
The DNA here is from genome assembly GCA_020465985.1 of Centrapalus pauciflorus. Classification (NCBI taxonomy): domain Eukaryota; kingdom Viridiplantae; phylum Streptophyta; class Magnoliopsida; order Asterales; family Asteraceae; genus Centrapalus; species Centrapalus pauciflorus. The sequence goes on along the minus strand of JAANYP010005685.1, from coordinate 93,853 downwards.
CAGCGTCAGATGGCTGATATTCATCAATGTCTCTAAGAATATCATTGAGATCATTTGGAGGCTCCAAAATTTCATGAACTAATGCTGCCGCAATGTCTTGCTCGGCCGAAGTTCCTTGAGCCCAAATTTCTTCTAGGGTTTGTGCCCTCTGATCAAAATTGGGGGCCAAACTCGATGGGCTTGCAGTGTCTGTTGATGGACCTGCTGCCGTAGATTCTGTCTGTCGGCTAGAAGATGGTCTAGCTACCGGAGCTCTGCTTGCCGGTGCTCTACGCCTTGGCCTCTGCTGCTGCTGTTGTTGTTGTTGTGGTGGTGGTGGTGGTGGCTGCTGTTGTTGTTGTTGTTGAACCTCTCCTGCCCAGTTATCACCCTCTGGGGCTACAAAATCAGGGTCAATAATGGCTCCAAACAGAGGTGCCACATGTGGCCTAACCTGGTCAGCTTTTCTTGCATTGTGTGTCTGGCAGTCAGCAAAAATCCTCTTATCAATTATGGCCACGCCATTTGTATCCGGAAATTGTGGCAAATTAGGCAAAAAGTGGCGAATGATCATCATCGCAAAGTGTGGGTACATCAAAAATCTTTCTCTGACGGGAGCTGCGATTTGATTAACAAACTCCCCGAAGAACACCTCTGAAAAACTGAATTGCTTATTGTATACTAAGGCAATCAGCGCCGATTGTAGTTTGGACACCATGGTATCAAAACCTGCCTTCTTCGGCGCAAAACAACCATTATGACGTGCACCAGATAACGTCTTTGGCCAATCAAGCCACTCTTCACATATGATGCTTTGGTAATATCTTGGGCGTATCCCATTCGCAAAAACGCCGCTTGCCGGATATGTACCGGAAAGTCTATAGGCCCTGCCTCCTGGTCTTCTGTGCCTAGCTGTAGAATTTGACGCAGCATAGCAGCTGAAAATACGATAGGCTGTCCCCCAACTCTTTTACGTAGGACTGTAGGCGTCACTGAGCAATCAACCTGAAGATGCTCCCAAAACTGACGTGCATACGGCAAAACGATCTGCAGATTATGGGTAAGAGCATACGCAACCCGCGACTGCGTCAAAATCTCGACCATGTGATGGTACGGTTGAGCTTCAGGCAATTCTCTATCAACCGACATAACCATGTTATGTTTATTATAGAAAGCTCGATCACCCATATCTGCACACAGAAACAACAACCAATATTAGTAATGAAAAATAAAATGAAGCTTGTTTATTTCGAATTTGCATAATTTCGAACATACATAAGTTCGAAATACAACACATTCGAATTTATACAAGTTCGAGTTTATTTTAAAAACATTCGAATTTAAACAAATTCGAGGATTATGTTCGAACTTGACTGACTTCGAACTTGTAGATATTTTAACAAGTTCGAACTTTCTGACAAGTTCGAACATGATGAACATGTTCGAAGTTGGTCATTTTCAAACTAAAATCCAATATTTTTAGCCCCATTTGACTTAAAAAAGAGTTAGTCTAGTCCTATTGGGTTCTAATCGAAGTTATATGTGTTTTATTGGAACTTCCACCGGTTAAAACTTGTGATTTTGAAAATCATAGTTTAAACCCAAAAACTATCCAATAAACTCGATTTTTTGCCATAAAAGAGTCCTAAACTGCCCAAAAATTGTATAATAGTGATTACTATACCTAAATATGTGAGTAGGTTCGAGAAAAATGAGCAAAACTTCGAGAAATAGGAGCGAAGTCGAAAGCGACAAGTTCGAATGCATAAGTTCGAAATCGCCAAACAAGTTCGAATGAATAAAACCGAAGCTAGGTGCCTTAAATGAAGTACTGTTTCGAATTTACTGAAAAAATTCGAAGGTTAGTTCGAATTTGTCTGTCATTCGAATTTGAGGAAAATTTTGAAAATACTTGAATAAAATTCAACTTTTTCAACTTTTTCGTGTAACGGAATTTTTTAAACCTTGCAAAGTCATTCACACCTAGCTTCAGAATTTTCATGCAATATTTGTTTATTCAACCAAAAATGCATTTTAGTAACTTTGACCTTTTTCCTACTTAGAAGAAATAAAATAAAATAAAATAAAATAAAATAAAGTAAAATTTGAATAAATTTAAACTTAATCTACTCAAAACTACTTTTAATAATTTACAACCTAAACTAACAGAATATTTTTGCGAGAAAGTCAAACAAGGTTCAATCAGATAGTGATGTCAAACGCACTTTCAGTATTTCATTTTCACACTTAGGAATTTTTTATTCCTTTGATTGTTTGTCGTGATATACATTCCAAGTCGATTGTCGGTATGATTTTCCCTTTAAACATTTTACACTTTGAAATATCCCTTTGCCTTTTTATTTATTATGAAACTACCTTATGTGTCACATACTTAGACATACTTCTATGATCAAGGCATACACACAATGATTATAACTTTTTGGTATTCCAAATTTTCTTTAAAAGGCAAACGTCGGATACAGTTCTGTATTTACATACAACAGAGTGTCTTAGTTTGTCTTAAAGTTTATTTAAAGCTAGCAAGACAGAGGTGACAGGTCAGTACTTACGTACAACAAAGCGACTTATCTTGCTAACTCGAGTCAAACCAGAGGTAACAGGTCTGTACTTACGTACAACAAAGTGACTTGTTCTGACTCTCTCCTTTATATCAAAATTATACTTCTCTTTTTCTTTTCTTTAAGATGTATCTGATGTGGCTATACACCCCCCAGAAAATTTGCATACCTCATTTAGAATCATTGTCTGTATGTCTCTAACATAGAAATTAATACCATTTGGTCATACATCTAAGTTAGTTACACATATGACTTTTTCTTGAATATGTTATTAGCTTTTGAGATTCCCTTCGTGTATTATGCCTACCAACACATCCAACAACAAAATGTATATCACTTGGAGTTTAAGGTGCATTATGTGTGAAAGCTTAACCTTAGCGATTGTATCGACTGTGCTAATTTTCGTCACTTTGAACCTATGTATCAAAGACTTAACTCAATTTTCTGATTTTCTTTTTTATTTTAGCTTTTTATGGTTTTCTCTCTTTTTTTTATTTTCATATTTTAAGATAAGCTAATAAACTAACCTACTAACTTACTATAAAGGAAATAAATCTACTAAGGTCAAGTTACTCTGGATTACGCACACCATTTAGTTTAACTAACAACTCAAAGTGTGACTTATCAAAAGCTTTAGTGAATAAATCAGTTGTTGGTACACCCTGTGTGACGATAGCAGTCTAAGTGCATTAGCATTTTGGTTCAAGTGATATTGCAAGGTAGTGACTATTATCTAGTGTTTGATATATGTGATTTTGTGTGTTTGATATTTAATTGATTGTATGTTTGAACTTGATGTAATGTATTACAAGAAGTTCAAACATAAAGTCCAAAGATTACTTCAGACATAAGTTAAACATATAATCAAATAGAAGTTGAACATGTGAAATTCGAATTTAGCATATAGTAGTCAAATTCGAATTTGTCTTGAGGACAAACTCGAATGGGCCTTGGGCCTGGATCCGAGTTTGTCCATGACAAACTCGAATGGGTCTCTATAATTAGGGATTAACTCGAATGATTAGAAGACTTTTTCAGAATTCGTGTGAGATTAAGCAAAAGGGCGATCTTGAGTTTATCACTGTTATTAGAGTGTTTTCGGAGAGAATCATCATGTAGGTTCGTTCATTAGTGTTCGTACAACGCCGTGGTAGTCTCCGTGTTCAGTGAGAGGGATTTATCCGTCAAGCCGCTAACGAGGATTCCGCACTCGTTGGTGTGTGTCGCGTCTAGATAGATCTGTTATTGCAAGACCTTACATCAGCATTGTTATCTTTAGTTGCCACTTTTACTAGCTTTATTAAATTCTTTTCAGCACAATCAGGTATAAAATGATGTCTTATGTCTATGTGTTTTGTTTTACTGTGTTTAACAAGATTATTTGTTATAGCAATTGTAGATTGATTATCTATCCTAATGGGAGTATGAGTGTAAGTCAAACCGTAATCCCGCAATTGTTGTTGTATCCATAAAACCAGTAAACAGCAACTACCAGCAGCTACATATTCGGCCTCGCACGTGGATACGGCTACCGAAGTCTGTTTCTTGCATTGCCAGGATACCAGCCTCCCTCCGAGGAAATGACAACCTCCACTTGTTGACTTCCGGTTCTAGCTGCAACCTCCATAGTCTGAATCCGTGAATGCTTCCAATTGCAGATCACCATCAGCATGATACCAAAGTCCCAGCTTCAGTTTCGACTTAAGGAATCTCAGAATCCGCTTCACAGCTTTCATATGCATTTCTTTCGGGTTGGCTTGAAACCTAGCACAAAAACACACAGCAAACATTATGTCAGGTCTAGAAGCAGTTAAATACATGAGTGATCCGATCATGGCACGATATAGAGTCGGATCCACATCAGTATCACTTTCTGTACCCGGTCCGAGATTGTGATTCACTTGAATCGGTGTACTAAAGTGAGTGGTCAGCTTTGTTCCTTCCATCCCGAAGCGATCTAGAATATCGTAGACATACCTTGTCTGATGGATAAACATACCCTCCTTCCTCTGTTCAACTTGCAAACCCAGAAAGAAGTTCAACTCCCCCATAGCACTCATCTCGAACTTTGACTTCATCACCTTCTCGAAATCTTTGCACATCTGCTCGTCCGATGACCCGAAAATGATGTCATCCACGTACACTTGTACCATGAAAAAATGTTCTCCCTTCCTCTTCACGAACAATGTATTATCAATTCTCCCTCTTTCAAGCTCGTTGTCCAAAAGATGAGTTGATAGTGTCTCATACCAGTCGATACACTCTGTCAGGAAACTTCGAATCAGTAAACCCGGGTGGTTGTTCAACGTACACCAGCTCCTTTACCTTTCCATACAGAAAGGCACTCTTTACATCTAGTTGATAGACTTTAAATCCTTTGAAGGATGCAAAGGCTAGAAACAAACGTATTGCCTCAAGCCTTGCCATTGGTGCAAACACCTCGTTGTAATCGATTCCCTCTTCTTGGTTGAAACCCTTTACGACAAGCCTTGCCTTATTGCGAGTTACAATACCCCGATCATCTCTCTTGCACTTAAAAACTCACTTGGTTCCTATTGCAACTTCTCCTCGAGGTAACGACACTAACTCCCACACTTCCAGCTTCCTGAATTTTGACAGTTCTTCTTGCATCGCTTCAACCCAAGAGTTGTCTTTCAATGCCATTTGCACATTTTTCGGCTCTACTTGTGAGATAAAACACGAATAAAGGCAACTGTGAAAAGCCTCGGAGTCATTAATCATCGACAACAGCACCGTGTTGTTATTCAAACTACTCCTAGTTCTCACACCAGCATTCAGATTTCCTATGATACTTTCAACCGGATGATCCTTATTTATTCTAGATGTTTCAATCTCATCGACCCTAAGATTATCTCCTAAGTTTGATCCTATTTCACCTAACGGGAGAACTACTTCAGACGGTACATTTTCTTCCTCATGGTCACTGTCTTCGGAATTTGAAGTACTAGTCTGATTTTCGTTTGTAGTAACTCAGATTCATTCTCAGGTGGAGATCTAATTTCTGTCGTTGTAGGCTCAGAAGTTGATGGAATGCTAGCTTTCGGAAAACCTTGACCTTCGTCATTCAGATTTAATGATGATAATCTTCTTCAATTGTACCTGCATTTCCATCCATAGGAATGTTAAATGATTCAAACAATGAGTCATAATCAAATATCCATTCCGGACCAGTTTGGGGTTCATGTGTATAACTTGTTAGATTAATGTTATACACAATTTCTACCGTACCGTTAGTTTTGTTAAAAACCCTTTTGTTTGGTGAGTTAGGCACATAACCTAGGAAATAACCTTCGTCAGCCTTTTCACAAAACTTAGGTTGATGATTTGTTTTCATTAAAGTACACGGTACCCTAAACGGTTCGAAGCCAGTTAAATTGGGTGGTCTTTTATTCAAAACATCATAACCAGTTTTGTTCAATGATTTGACAGTAAGGACCCAATTTAAAACATGACAAGCGGTATTCACTTCCTCCCCCCAAAACATGGTAGGAAGCTTTGAATCCGAGAGCATGGTCCTTGCTGCCTCAATCAAAGTCCTGTTCTTCCGTTCGGCCACCCCATTTTGTTGTGGCTCATATGGTTCACTAAATAGATGCACTATGCCTTTAGATAGGTAATATACACCAATTACTGTGTTTTTGAACTCTGTTCCATTATCACTCCGGATACGTTTTACCCTCGTCCCATAGGAGTTTTCGACTTGGTCTAAGAACCCAATCAACTTTGCAGCTATCTCGTCCTTCATACATAAAAAGAAAACCCATGAAAATCGTGAGTAATTGTTACTGATAACTAAAGAGTACCAACTACCACCTATACTCCTTTTGTTGATAGGTCCAAATAAGTCCATATGCAACAAATCGAAAGTGGTAGCTATTGAGTTCTGAGTCTTAGACTTGTGTGACTTTTTGTGTTGTTTGCATTTCTTGCATGGTACACACTTGTCTTCAAACTGAAAACTCTTCATTGTGACACCTTGCACCAATCCATTTTTAGTGATGTAGTTCATTTTTCACAGGTGCAAGTGTGCCATGCGTCTGTGCCATAAGACGAATTCGGTCTCTGAAGCTTTAGATAACAGACAGATAGTTCCCATTGATGAATCGGAGATGTTCATGTCCAGCATGTACAAATGGTTCTTCCTTGGGGCTCTCATCATAATCCACTCTTCAGGAATTTTGAATCCCGACTTCAGCACTAACGCTTCAGTATCAGTAAACAAAACTAAATTCTTCTTATCACAGATCTAAGAGACACTAATGAGATTGTGAGCAACTCTATCAACGTGATATACTTGATCAAGTGTAATAGTCCCATTAGTAATCACTCCTGTTCCAGTGATATTTCCTCCCTTGTTCCCGGCAAATGATACGAATCCCTTGTTCGCTCCCTTGAAGTCTGTGAGTAGACTTCTTTCCCCAGTCATGTGTCTAGAGCAACCACTGTCGACGAACCACTTGTTTTTAAGACCTGTAGTTAACTCCTGCACATGAAAGAAAACAAGTTAGTTATGACGGGGAACCCAAGCCATGACTGACTTGGTAATACCGTTCTCATCCACATACGTGAACTCCTTCAAATACCCATCTCTCCTTTTAGGTGACTTGGGTGTTTGATTGAGAACCTGTTGTGGTGCAGAGTTATTTAAATTCACTCTTGGCCTTTGTGTAGGCATTTGTTGTTGAGCCCTTGAATAATTTCTATTATATGGCATTTAAGATTGATATCTCTGGGCTCTACTTGGTGTCTGATGTCTTACAGGAGCGTGAGACCTAACCGGAGTGTAAACTCTTCTAAGTGTTGTACTCCTATAAACTTGTTGAGGTCCTGACCTACGTTGATTAGGGACTCTATTCGGTGAATTAGTCCTAACCACTTCATTTGGTCTAACCGACACAGGCATTTGTCTAACAGCAGTCTTTGGTATGGCACTCACAGTTTTCTCAGTGTTTTGAGTACTACTTGTGCTAGCTACATTTGATGAGGGTTCATGTTGTTCAGGCTTTCCAACAGTAGGTGTTGATTCTACATTCTTATATGGACAACTAGACGCAACATGTCCCCTTTCATGACATCTAAAGCAAGACATTTTATCAATTGACTTCTTATGAGTGCCCTTTGACTTTGGTGTCTCACTAGTGTCAGATTCTTTCCTTTCAACTACCGTAACTATTTCCTCTTTCTGATTATGAACCTCAGGTTTAGCTTCTCCTAGAATTTTGTCACTAGAAGACTGCACAAACTTGACTTTCTTAATCGTAGCATTATTATTAGTCACCTTTGTTAATTTTTCCTTATCAGATTCAGATACATTTTCAGTAGCTACCTCTGACTCAACTGGTTTATCAGTTTTATCCTGAGGCTGAGGCACATAGTTATCGTTAAAAGGTGGAGGACTCTCTTTATAACCTAAACCTACTGGTTTCTTATACTAATGTTGTGCCTCTAAGATTTTCCCTAGATTCAGTGAAGAGTTCCTAAACTATTCTAACTTACTATTTACCTCTGCAACCTTAACCTTTGCTTCAGCTAGCTCTACCTCTTTAATAGTAAGTTCTTTGGTTAAAGCCTCAACATGCTCATACATAAGCTCTATTCTTACACACTGCTCACTTAGTTTGTCTTTTAGAACTATTACATCTTGAGCATCTGCTTTCAGCTTATTCCTAAGATCTTCTTTAATATCTAGGAGGCTAGCATTATCTAATTTTAAGGATTCTATTTGAGCAGTTATGTTACTATGTGTTTCTAGCACTAAATTTAATCAATTATTAGAAGTAGCACATAAAACACATAAATCACGGAATGTTGAAAAGTGCAGAATTACCTTTGTATGATCAGATTCCACGTTAGCCATCTGTGCAGCAAACTCCAGAATCGTCTGATTGTCAAACTTTTCCACCAACACAGGACTTGTATCAATTTGTTCATTGTCCTATGTTACTTCCTCTGCTCCGACATCCCCAATCTCTGTTACTTCAGCCATGAAGGCTCTAGCATTAGACTCTGGATGTGAACTCCAATCATATGTCCCATCAAGCTGTCTATCCGATGTTACGTTGGTTAACAGACCATCGATGTTCGCTTGATTACCCGAACTAGCAGATTGATATCTTCCATGAGATTGATTCTGATAGTTCTCAACCTTGGGTATTTGACACTCTCGAGCAAAATGTCCTAACCCCTGGCAGTTATAGCACTTAACTTTGGATTTGTCAAACCCAGTCTTATTGTTGCTAACGTTCAGATTTCTGCCTGTTCGTTTTATGAATCTTTTGACGCTCTGAGTCACCATGGACAGTTGCCATCGAAGATCCATTTCTTCCAGATCATCAGGATCCACCTGATCATAGTCCTCTTCCAATAACGCAGGATCGTTGATTTTTCCTTGTACACAATTTCCATATGCTGCAACAAACGAAGCCAAAAGATTCAGATGAGATTCGGCTGATTGTGCACTCATAGGCATCTTTGTGTAATGTTGAGAAGTAGATGAAGACTAAGTCGGTTTCTCTTCCGGTTTTGAATACCCTAGGAAAGCCTGACTGCCTGATTCTTCTACGTCCACTGGAGTAGACGCTTCGCCCGTGAAGAATGCTATAGCTGTTTTCATTTCACTCGCCACTGAAGGTTTTGACTTTCCAAAATACATGTCTGGATCTTGGACCTGATCATATTCCATTTCCTTCTTGAGTAACTGAAAGTTATAAGCCCTCAGCGTGCCAATGACTCCTTCAAGCGTAAGAGTTTCGTATTTTTCTTCATCATGCTTTATGAGCGCTACGTACATCTCCCATTTCGCTGGTAAAGCATCAAGAAGTTTCTCAATCTTCTCAAGTTCACGATACTCGACATCGTGATTATCCAATTCTGTCAATAAGTGATAGAACCTTGTTATTGTCTCATCCAGCTTTTCGTTTTCCAATGCCTTGAAAATAGCGAACTGCTGCTTAAGCATCTCGGTCCTTCCTTTCCTAACCCTCGGATTTCCCTCACACCTTTTCTCGAGTGCATCCCACAACTCTTTAGTTGTACGATGATTCCTAAATGTGTGTAGAATCTCCTGAGGTAGTGCCATGCGAATGATAGAAAATGCTCTGTTCTCAGCCTCATATAGTTTCTTGTCATCATCCTTCATCTTCTGATATGCCAGGACTCTCTGACGACCTTCAAACTCCTGAGTAGGCGGAATGTATCCCTCGTCGATACAGATCCACATCCGCATGTCATTGAAATGAGCAAAATCGGCAAACCTATCCTTCCACCAGTAGTAGTCTTCCAACCTCATCAGCTTCGGTGGAGAATTTGCCTTACCAACCTCGTGGTCCATTTCGATAAACTTTTGCAAACTAGTCATTCTTTCTAATTTGATTAATATTAAATTCGTTTGAAATTAAATTCGAATTTCAATAAGTTCGAATCCAACAAGTTCGAAGTTCCTGACAAGTTCGAAATCTGACAAATTCGAATGCTAGCAAATTCGAATCTCAGCCAAATTCGAATGAAACCCTAAAATAAATTCGAGAGGAGCGTATTTTCTGACAAGTTTGAATATTTGGTCAAATTCGAACAAACCCTAATACCCCCTATGTTCGAGCGTCGCAAGTTCGAAAAACGGCCAAAAATTTGATTTTTTCAAGTTTGTAGTTTAAACCAATATTTTTATGTCTAAAAATACTGATTTCGACCAAAAAGGTGAACTAATGCAAACTTTTCTCCATTATCTTACTTGTAAAACTCGAAAAACTAACCAAAAAGTGATTTTTTCCGTCCAAAAAACGCCAAGAAACCACGGATGTTGTTAATGAACACTAAGAACACCCTTATGGCCCTGATACCACTTGTAAGGTTGCCTACCTACGGATCCTATCTTGACGCGACACCGTCCAACGAGTGCGGAATCCTCATTAGCGGTTTGACGGATAGACCACACACACGAAACACGGAGACACACACGATGATAGACGAACACTAGAACGCCCCGACACATGATTCTCTCCAAGAACGAACACTCAATCTCTTTGCAAGTTCGAGATCGCCTCTACACTAATCTCTTATCGAATTCTGCAAAAGTTGTTAATTAAAACGAATTAACCCTTAATTATAATCCCTAATTCGAACTTGATCTGGACAAGTTCGACTAGGCCCAAGGCCCTTCGAACTTGTCCTCCATAAGTTTGAACTAGTGATGTTGAACTTACCTTTGAACTTATGTTAGAGTTTATCTTTGAACTTATGTTTGAACTTATCTTTTGAACTTATGTTTGAACTTATTATAAAACATCAATTACAACCAAGTTCAAACATACATACAATCAATATCAAACATATATCAAATATATAACAAACATATATCAAACACGTAACAGACATATATCAAACACGTATTTATATGCAATTACGAACAAATTGACTGTTACAAAATATCATTTATACTTAGACTGCTATCATCACACAGGATGCACCAACATGGTTGGGGTTATTTCGACCACTATACTAGTGGTCTTATGCGTGGTCGTCCGGCTTATTGGGCTTGGAACACCCTAAGAGATATTTCCCTCTTCCCTCATTTGGACAGAGACGGTCCTTTCAGATTCGACCGCCTCTTCCTGCTCACCTGCTCCTCCCTCTCTTACCTCAGAAACCTCCCTCTCCCCAGTACCCAAGATATTGTCCATTGCTGCTTCTACTCCCTCGTCCTCACTCATAGGTATCTCACCTTCGGATTGGTTAGGCTCAGTCAGTTCTGACTGAGCCTCATCCGGAAACACGACCCTTATGTAATCCCTTACCCTCTCTATTTGATCTGCTTGATGAAGCAATGACAGAGGGATGTCCATTACCGGGACATTGGCAGAGTCTGCCGGGATTTTTATTCGCTGCAGTGAGACCGTGTTGTAGACGTCGGCCTCCGAGCGTTCGTGAATATTGTTGTCTTGATCCATTGCATATTGAATAAAGAGCTGAAGGAATCTTTGGAATGGAATAAACTTGCGCCCTCTTTTTGTTCCTTTCTCTAGAACTGCCCTCTTCAATTCCTCAAAAATAAACGCCGCATAGTCATAGTGGCAGTCAAAGGAGAACGCAACAAAAATAGCAAGGACTTAGATAGAGGTCGAGTCATGGCCAGAGTGTTTGTCGGTGAAGCATTTATTAATAACATCAAAAAGGACCCCCCCCCCCCCCCAGTGATACTGGAGATGCTTGGTTCGGAATTCCGAAGGCCTGGTGAGTTGGCCATCACAACCAATGGTTAGGATGTCCTGAAGTGTTTGGGCAGGAGTGGGAATGGGTGCATAGGCATGTTCATTGGGTAGGCGAAGAATGTGGCGGATGGCTTCGAGGGTGATTTTTATGGGAACGGAGTCGATTATGGTGGTGAAGTGAGGTTCTACATCATTGATGAAAGTGATATGATGCTAGAATTGGGTGGCCTTTGATAATATCAAATGTGATATCCTCGGCTTCATGGCTTAGGGTGGAAAGGTCTAGCTGCTAGTTTTGAGGGGCAAACTCAACAAACTGAGCAGATGGAAGAAGTGATTCTTCTGGCAGCTGAGCGTTATTATTGGGTAGCGGGTGATGGGGAATGGTTAAGGTGATTTGACGATCCATGAGCCTTGTAAAAATGCAACAATATTAGTTTATCAAACTTTGAAAGAATGAAACATTGATACTAAGTCTGAAATGAGCGTGAATTTGAAACTATCTATTTTGTTTAAAGCATCAGATTTTTTATTAGTAGATAGTAAGTTTTACCTAATAAAGTCCAAAGTCGATCGTCGAGACCAATGTTAGAATAGACAGTTTCACTCAAACACTTATCCTTACTCTAATGAATGGTGCATAGGACATGCCATATTTTTATGATATTTGATTTTTAGTAAAATGCAAAAGTGGAAAATTTTTAAAAATCCTAAGTGTTGAATTTCGGATGAACCGAAATTTGGATGAAAGAATGATCCGAATTCGGGTGCATGAGAAATTCGGATGAACGATGCATGAAAATGTTATTTAAGTATGAAACTAAGGGTGGGGGGAACCAAAAATTTTCGGGTGAGCTTAACTATGTGAATACTTAGAATTTGAAATGGAAGTTACAAGTCCGGATGAGAACCGAATTCGGATGGATCCGGATGAGAACCGAATTCGGGTGATGTTTACAATGGTGAACGCTTAGAAAATAAACATAAATACCACAAATTCGGATGAGAACCGAATTCGTGTGGACCTGAATTTCGGGTGGGCTGAGACAAGGACTTAGTTACATAAAACATACAATTGATATTATATGAGTTCATCCAAATTTTGGGTGAACCGAAATTCGGTTGAAACATATAATATACTTGTAATTTTTCTAAGTATTGTCTACTGATCCGAATTTCGGATGGGTCCAGATTAGTGAACACTTAAACTGAAATATTTTCTAAGTCGGAGTCATCCGAATTTCGGATGGTCCGAAATTTGGGTGATCCGAGTTTAGGACTTAGTCAATTTTGCAGTTAATGTGTCCATGCACATGCAACGTGAAAAGTTCTAAAAATGCTTAAAAATGCATGAAAATGCAGATCCTAAAGCTAAAACATGTAAGAAACATTTTACTGTACTACACTAACTTAAAATGAGCAGATTAAACTACCTAAAAATGCTAAAAACCGAACATAAAACCCTTTAAAAATTCGAAAGTTAAAAACACAAAATAAGATGTTATAAGCTCAAATAAAGCCAGAAAATGATTACCTTGTAGTGCAGATGCAATAAAATGCAAGAATAATGGAAGAAATCGGCTGGAAAATGAGCTTGGAAGCTTGACTATGGATGAAAATGGCGGTGGTGATCATCCAAGAGAGAAAGGAGAAGATGAAGTGTTTGCGTAATGAGGAAGAAACCATAACCCGCCTATTTAAATAGGCGGGTCGGGTCAGGATCCGTGATTTTTCATTCAATTTAGGTCGGCCGGTTTCAAAAACAAATAAGATAAAGACTAAAAAAAAATTGGGCTTAAATTTTTATAATTAAAGACTAAATGAAATGAAAAAAATGAGCCCACTCAAAAAACTTTTTTGTATTTTTGATTTTGATTAAATATGAAGACAAAATTAAGATAGACTAACTAGATAAAATTAAGATTAAATTAACTAATCTGATAATTTTGACAAGGCAAAACAAACTAAATAAAATTAGGAACCAGGAAAAATATTTTTGTGATTTTCTAGTAATGTTACACGAAGAAATAAAATTTTACTAAGACAAAAACAAAATAAAATCTTTTTGACTTTTTGATAAATTAACACGCTAGATAAAACATAAAATCTTTTTGAGTTTTTCTGAAAGATACTTAAAATAAAATTAAAATTGACCTAAGACTAAAATATTATAAATTAAAACTAAGTTATCATACACTAACATACTGAAATTACTCCCCCTCAATTCAACACATATCTTTTCTGATCTAAACTCTAGAACTTTTTTAACCTTTGAGATACAGAAAAACCTAAAAATATTATCAATTATGAACAATTCACATAGTAGATTTCAAGATCATTAATCATTAAAAATATACATAGATAAAGAAATATTAAACTTAATTTTGTAACACAACCTTTAAATTTAAATAACAAATATTTTCTAAATAAAGGAATTTCAAACACTTATATGTTTGAAATAGAATTATTTAGAATATGTCTGGAATTTAACTAGAACGTGGATTCAACATGCCGATATGAGATACTAAAAACTGAAAACGAGGTTCATCTAAAGTTTTAGTAAAAATATCAGCAAGTTGATACTCTGTGCCTACAAAATACAGTTCAATTGTTCCCTTTTCTACGTGATCTTTAATGAAATGATACCTGATGTCTATATGTTTCGTTCGTGAGTGCTACACGGGATTGCAAGAAATAGCAATCGCACTTCTAGAATCACAATATATTGGGATGTTGGTGAGTGAAAATCCATAATCACGTAACTGTGTTCTCATCCAAAGCACTTGTGAGCAACAGCTTGCAGCTGCTACATACTCAGCTTCGGCTGTGGATGCGGAGACATAGATCTACTTTTTAGAAGACTAACTCACCGGTCTCTCACCCAAAAATTGTATCACGCCTGAGGTGCTTTTCCTATCGACTCTACAACCTGCAAAATCAGCATCTGAAAAAGCGGTAAGATCAAAATTGGTTCCCTTTGGATACCAGAGACCAAGATTGGGTGTACCTTTAAGATAACGAAAAATGCGTTTTACCGCAGTTAGGTGTGATTCTTTTGGGTCGGCCTGAAAACGAGCACAAAGACATGTAAAAAACATTATATCTGGTCTACTTGCCGTAAGAGACAGTAAAGATCTAATCATCCCTCTGTAAGTTGTGTTGTCGACACTTTTCCCAGAAGGATCAGTGTCTAACTTACAGTTTGAAGCCATGGGAGTTGCGATACTCGTGCAAGAGTCTAACTTATACTTGTTGAGAATTTCAAGAGTATATTTCGACTGGTTCACAAATATCCCATTTTCAACTTGTTTGACTTGTAATCCGAGGAAAAAGTTCATTTCCCCCATCATACTCATCTCAAACCTGGACTCCATTAGGGATGAGAAATCCTTACAGAAATTAAAGTCGGTAGATGCAAATATAATATCGTCGACATATATTTGGACTAGCATTATGTGTTGGCCTTCCTTTTTAGTGAACAGTGTTGTGTCCGCCACACCTTTGCTGAAACCAGTGGAGATAAGAAAGTTTGAAAGACTATCGTACCATGCTCGAGGTGCTTGTTTCAAACCATAGAGGTCTTTGTCTAGCACATAAACATGGTCTGGTTTATGTGCATTAACAAATCCTTGTGGTTGTTCAACGTAAATCTCTTCGTTGACCTAAGCGTTCAGGAAGGCTGTCTTGACGTCAATCTGGTACACTTTGAAGTCCTTGTGTGCCGCGTACGCCAAGAAGATCCTGATTGCTTCTATCCGTGAAACTGGAGCGAAAGTCTCGTCATAATCTATGCCTTCTTTCTGTCGGTAGCCTTTGGCGACAGTTATTTCTTAATTTCTTACCACGATGCCGTTTACATCTCGTTTTTTTCTTAAAATCCCTTTGTTCTAATTATGGTTCGGTGTTTGGGTTTGGGAACTAACCGCCATACTCTGTGCTGTTTAAACTGGTTGAGCTTTTCTTGCATTGCCACAAACCAGTCTGGGTCTTTCAAGGCTTCATCCACACGAGCAGGCTCTATCATGCTAAGGAATGACGCAAATAGACATTCATTAGCAGATGTCCTTCGAGTTTGGATACCGGTAGAGAGATCACCAATTATTTGTTCGGTTGGGTGACTCCGAATCCATTTTGTCTCATGTGAAAGGGGTGAACGAGATGGAAGCTCAGTGGTGAGTGTGGGAATGGAGGATGAGTCATGGTCGATGGTTTTGAATGAAGGTACCACGGGTTCTGGTTCAAGTTCGACTTGATCTGTTAACGGGATAATGTTTGGCACTATATGTGAGGGCATTTCATGAGTAGATTCAACTAGAGATGTGTCTGTGGATGAAGTGGATGGTGGAGAATATAAAGTGGAAGGTGGATCCGATGGAGTTTGTTGAGCAGTTGAATTGTTGGATGTGTTAACTATAGAAGAAGAAACATTAGAAGAATTAGCATTAGAACCAAAAAATTGTACATAAAATGGATCAAATAAATTAATTAAATCAGAAGGAGAAAAAGAAGAATATTGTGAAGAGTCTCCAGGCATTGGTGTGATGCGTTGTCCTGAGTTGTCAACTTCGGGAGCCAGTTCAGCCATTTCATTGAATGTGACATGCACACTCTCATTGACTGTCCTGGTGCGAGTGTTGTATGTGCAATATGCCTTCGAGTTGGATGGTTATGTATTGAAGATCGCTTCATCCGCCTTCTCGTTGAACTTCCCGAGGTTGTCCTTGTCGTTAAGCACATAGCACCCGCAACCATACACGTAAGTACTTGATAAACGGAACTTTATTCAAAAATAGTTGGTAAGGAGTTTTATTAAAACGCTTATGGATTATGGAGTGATTTTGCGTGTAGCAAGCTGTTGATACCACTTCGGCCCACAACAACGGAGGTAGCTTCGAGTATGTCAGCATTGTGCGAGCAGCTTCCACGATTGATAAGACTGTATTATTGTGTGTTTTTAGTAGCTTCAAAGGCTCATATATGCACATATACTACGTAATTATCATACTTTTACATCATATTTGTGTTTCAGGGTCCAGAAGTTATTTCAAAGCTCCACGAGAAAATTCAGCGCGAACCGAGTAGGTCAGGGAGTAGGGCTACGCCCACCCTACGCCCCAAAAGTTTCAGATCAGTTCCAGAGCAGTTCCAACGCAGACTGGCATACCCCGGGCGCACGGGGGCGCAGGCCTGCACCTGGCCTTCGCAGGGTCGGCACAAAACCGCGTCTTTCAGCCTTGGAAACCCTAAAATCGACTCCTCTATAAATAAAGGTCGATGGTAGCCATTGAGAGAGGTCCCGAAACGTGTGAAAGAGTTGGCGAAGCCCTGCCGGAGTGGATCTACGATACAAGAACGAAGACGGTGATTCGTAGGCCATAAGATGTCTCAGATCTACATGGTTGAAGACCATTCGATGAGCGGCTAATCCCTTTAGCCGTTTGTGGAGGATCTACGGCTAGGTTTACTCTACTTTAATTTCTTATGTTTTGTTGTATTCGTATTGATTGAGAGATTCTATGTCTATGCAAATGATAAGCATTCAACTATGATTATGATTGTATGTTTTGATTGGTAAAAGCAAGATAGTTTATAGTGGTATTATTATTTGTGTCGAGTCCATTAGCTTAGGGATTAAGACAAGTAATGAATTTTGCATACGCTATGCTGAGACTTATTAGTTAAAACATGTTTGGGTAATTTAGTCTCGCAATTAATTATGTCTATATGATTGTTGCATGAAATTCGAGTGAGTAATGCTTATGCCATGGTGATTCCGCGAATGGTTATTCTTCTCTTGATTGTTAATCTTCTACGTTAGTTATTTTGCCATTAATTTTAGTCCCAAAGTAATAGTAAGTCATTGATCTAAACAAATCATTCAAATCCACAATTCACTATTTACAATGCTTTTAATAAAACTTATAAGGCTAATTACCTAACCCTAATTACAAATTCACTCCCTGCGGATTTGACCCTTACTTCTCGGAGCTAAACTGTGGATATAAGGATTATTTCTGCGGGTCACAACGACGGCCCGTCAAGGGTACGGTTACGCCTCTCAACGATTCCATTTTGTGGAGGTGTTCTTGCAGCAGAAAACTTATGATGAATACCTTTGGATCGAATGAAGCTCTTAACTACCGAATTCTAGAATTCCGTGCCGTTTTCAGTTCAGATTGATTGTACAGACAGCTGCTATTGGGTTTCAACACTCTTGATGAAATCTATGATTTCTTGAGATGTCTCATCCTTTAATCGCAAGAATTTCACCCAGGTATATCTTGAATAGTCATCTACGATTACCAACACGTATCGCTTCCCATTTATGCTTTGTATTCGCATGGGACCTCACCAATCCATATGAAGTAACTCCAACACTCTCTTTGAAGATGGTTCGGGTTTTAATTTGTGAGATGATCTTTTCATCTTTCCTTTCTCACATGCTCCACACAGATTATCTTTTTCATATCGTAATTCCGGGAGTCCTTTCACCGGTTATTTCGAAGCCAACTTGTTTATATTGTCAAAGTTCAGATGGGATAAACTTCGGTGCCATAACCAAGAGTCTTTTAACGAGGCTTCTGATAGTAGGCAGATGCTATCCTTAACCATAAGCTTGGCTACGTCTATGGTGTAAAGGTTTGAGTTACGAGATCCAGATAATATCTCTTTTCCATCAATGCTCTTAACACTGCAGTTCTTAGCCCTAAATGTAACCTCTAGCCCTTTATCACAGAGTTGTCCTATGCTAAATAGATTATGAGATAACCCCTCAACATAGTCAACATCCTTGATGACTAGATTATTTAAGACCAAACCCTCGTATCCTTTGATTTGAGCATGATTGCTATTCCCAAACTTAATTGTCCCACAATATTGTTCTACAACATTAGACAGTAACTCTCTCCTCCCAGTCATGTGCTTAGAGCAACCCAAATCCATATACCAGATAAAAATAGTCTGAAAATAAAGTTGTATACAATGAAAATCTATAGGCATTAAACAAATCCACCAGAATTTAACAAGCAAGCCGTGTTCTGAACCGAGATGTTCAGAAAACATGAAGTATTTAGATCGAATCCTGAGCTGAGTGCATAGAAGCCAAACATGTCGTTTTAAGCGCAACAGACAAGCATGAGAATGGGTCCTAGTCTAAACAACTAGAAGCCATTTCATTGAAGTGAGGGTCTTGATCTTAAGTAACCAAGAACCATCTGCATTAAAATAACACAACTTTGGGTACCAATCTTAGGATGGGTCCTTTTGGGTTAGGTGTTCCAGGTGAATATGGCACGTGTACAGTCTTAGGAACCCATTTAGCAGTTATGTGTGGACTATTTGCAGAGCCTCTTGGAATCCAATTATGATTGGATTTAACAGGCTTTGGAAGCTTAGGCGATGAAATTACCTTTGGTTTTGGACTTTTTGGCACTTGTTTTACATTTGCTTTGGGTTTGGGCCTAGGCAAAGTACAAGTCTCAGTTTTTGTTGTGGCCGATGATGAAGTATTTTTTTATTTTCTTTTTCTGAATTCTTTTAACAGGATAAGGCACGAAAGCATTCATTTCAGGTACTTGACATCTAAATCAAGTTGGACATAATTTAAAAAAAGTCACCAAATGAATACTTTAAACAAGAAAGAGAATTCAATACATCATTACAGACATTGTTTTCTGAGATTACATTCAACCTATCTCTAAAAACAAATTCATCTGGCATTACAGCATTTTTCACAAAAAAAAAAACTGAAAAAGTCTTGCATGGTCGTTTTAGGTACTCATCTCACATGATCTGTTGGAACAAAATGATGTGATTCAGTATGGATGGAACACTTAGACTTTGAAGAATTTCCATGGTGAGTAGGTTTCTTGGAAGACTTGGATTGGCTTTGAGTCTTCTTTGAACCCTCATCTTTGAAAGATTTAGAGCACTCACTTTTACGATTAACAAAAGAAACTTCAACTTTGGCTTTACCTTTTACAGATGATATGAGAGGAGCGTTGGTAGAATGAGAAACTTTTGAGGCATTTAAGTGAGAAATTACACTTTCTGAATCCATGTCAAAATTTTCTTCGTAGATGATTAACTCTACATTTTGTTGAAAACTTTGATTTTCCAATTTTTCCTCACTCTTGAGAAGAGCTTCTTGATAATCAAGAGCTTTCTTTCGAGTTGACTTTAATTCCTTTTCTAAAACTTTATTTTATGTTGAAGAACTTTTGTAAGAATGTAAAGATGAGGGATTGGTTTGATAGGTTCTGCGTTCATTTCAGCCTCTGAGTAGCTAGACAAGAAGTCCTCCTCTAGAGTGGGTACTCTATAGGGATAACTCTCATTTCGTTCATCATATTTAAAAGGCATTTCCTTTTCTTTATATTCATTTCGCTTCTCATCCTTTTGGGTTAAAACTACTTCCAATGTGTGATAAACGAAAGACTTCAACCCAACACTCATATATCTCATACATAAAAAAGAGGTAAAACTTGCTAAACCTTATCCAATGCTTAGGATTTTTTAAACCAATTCCTTATTTGGAATGATAAAACCTAGTCTCTTTGTGTTGTTTAAGTGAAAAGATTGTTCATTTTGACCCCGCTTTAGAAATTTATCATCGAGGGTCTTTATTCGTCAGTACAAACCGGTTCTCTCTTCTTCTATCATTTTTTAATTTTCCAAATTGTTTATGTTTTCCATGCTTACAGACTCTAAGTGTTTTGAAAGTACAGATATTTCAGATTTTAAAGAGCCCTTTTCGTTAGTGATTTTATCCATGCAACTCTCATGGTAAGTATTCCTATCCTGAATATCTACTTTTTCAATTACCATTTTCTTTATCATCTAATCATTTTTTAGCCACTTCTTTTCATATACATCAGATTTTTCATTTATGGATTGGGCTAGATGTTCAGCCTTGACACACTTTTCTTTTTCTGCATTAAACCTAGCTTCTAGTTCAAGTATTTATGTGTGGAAGTTACATTCATTTTGTACAGATAAATTATTTATAGACTCATGAATGTAAAAGGAATGTACCTCATGTGCCTCTGAATCTGACGTGGAGCATTCGGATTCCCCGGACTTGGCCATCAGACAGGCTGTTGGATCTTGCTTTGTCTCCCCCTCGACACTCGTGTCTTATTCTGAATCAGATGTAGTCGCATAAGAAACTGGTCCAATGCGGTCAACCATGTAGCAATTCCTACCCCTATCCTCTTCCTCGTCAGAATCAGCATCATCCCAATAATCTTCCTGAGCAACAAGGGCCATTACATAAGACCGTTTCTTCGCTACCTCTAGCTTTCGTTCATAGTATCCAACATCACGTTCAAACTGATTTTTACATTCCTGAGCAAATTGGCTTGGTTTCCCACATTTGTAGCACAGACGGTCATTAGTTGCCTTAGGCTCATCAGCTATAGGCCTATCATCTCTCAGCAGGCCTCTTGTCAGCTCGGCGTGGTTCGCGGCTATCGTCCCGACGATTGTAATCCCTTCTATCGTCTCTTCTCTCATCCCTTCTATAGCCACGCCTTTCGTAACGGCGATCATCTATATAGTCTCGTCTATCATCACGTCTCTCTCTTCTGTCATCTCTTCGGTCATCATACCTTCTACCTCCTCTCATCCCGATCATTGCAATTCCAGTCATCATGTCCACGATCGTTCCTCTCATCACATCTTCAATTTATCCCTTCGATCATCTCTCTTCTCCTCCCTTCTGTCGTCAGGGTATCTCCGTGGGCCAGTCTCATAATGAAGCTGATTGTTTGTCTTGTTCTGATAAAAACGTCTTTGTTGAAGATGATTTGTCAATAAGGAAATTTGTTCTTGTATTGTTTCCTCTTCTTCGTCTCATGGCTGATGCGGTGGCGTTGTGTATCTGCATTGAGACAATGATGAACCTTGACTGTAGTGGTGCATTGGAGATGGATTCAGTTGAATTTCAGTGGGGATTGACTTGCTGGATAGCAGGGCTAACGAGTCAGTGGGTTTGGAGCCCAAGTTGGATGATAGTAACAAGGATGCCAAGGTGTTTGCAATTTGTTTATGATGATCAACATCTCCTTGATACTTCTTATGTTCTTTGAATACCACATTGATTGAGACATTAGGAGTGTCTAGTACTCGTCTGGTTGCTCGGCTTGCAATTTGCCATTTTGGAGCCAAAGAAGAAAAGAATTGGATATTGATATCATATTTAACCTTCTTGATATGTAGTTTGTTTAGCTCATTCAGAACTGCACAGAACCTTGTGAAAGTACCCTGAAGAGACTCCCCATCTTTGGCTCGGAACTCAGTAAACCTGGACTTAGCTTCTTCAATCTTGGCCCTATCATCTAGATCTGCCCCAAGCATTTGTACCTCCAATTCATCCCACATCTCCTTAGCAGACATCTTACTGTCAACTCCAACCAGGATTTCAGTAGGAAGGGCTTGGTAAATGAAATATCCTGCCCTCTTATCAGCCTGTTGTCTATTCCTCTCTGCTTCAGTGTTAGGTTCATGAACTGTCCAGGATGCTGAGACTGGAGAATCAGCATCCGGCATTGCAGTTCCCGGTAATAGACAACCGGTCCTTCTGTTAAGGATTGAAGGAGCAGATTTCACATGGATTGCATGCCAAGAAATTTGAGAAACCTTTGCTTCCATTGTTCATACTCATCAGGATAGAGAATAGGTGGTCTGTTCTCTGATTCAAGAACAAGTGCTTCTCGAGACATGATGAATAGTGCTAATTAAAAGATGAAGATCTTTTGAAGAGGAAACTGAAGTTCGGATGAACAGAACTCGGATGAGGGGTACTTTGGATGAACAGATCTCAGATGAAACTAAACTCGGATGTACAGTGGAACTCGGATAGTCGAGAATTCAGATGAACTGTAAAACTCGGATGGATGTATACTTCGGATGAACTAAATTTTTGGATGGACCAAACTTTGATGGAACGAACTCGAATGGAACAAATCCGGTTGAATCGAACTTGGATGAAACCTGGGAAACTTCGAATGGATCGAAACTCGGATGAACAGTAGAATCTCGGATGGTCCAAGTTGCTTTTCAAAAATGTGAAAAATTTAGAACAAGCAATTTTAAGCACCCGAAAAATGTTTTAACACAATTTCAGATGAACCGAATTTCGGATGGGTCCGAGATTTGGTCCGAAACAGGTTAAATTTTGTACGAATTGGTCCGAAAATTGATCCGATGTGTGATCCGAATTTAGGCCCAAGATGGTCCGAATTTTAATAGTTGAATTAATTTCCAGATTTTCAGAATGTATTAAAATGCAGTTTTAATCCTGAAATTAATTTCTAAATGTTTTATGTGATTTTTTAAAACACTTTTCGTGAATTACTAATACCAAAAACACTTAAAAATCTGGGAAGTGAACTCAAAACCGATAATAAATTCAAGAACACAAAATAATAATTTCAGCAAATAATCAATTCAAACTAGTAAGGATTGACCAAATGAAGCTCGAAATCAATACATGTTTAATATCAGATGATTATACAATAGAAACATAGCAAAAAACATAATATTGAGAAGGATTTAGAACAAAAATTATGGAATATTGATGAAGAACACGAAGCACGCACAAACTGAAATCTGAAATCTTTTGAAAGGCGCCGGTTGGCTCTGATACCAATTGTTGTAATCAATCCCAGTAATATTTAGCACAATAATAATGATTTCAGCAATAATCCAAGACAAAAAGAATAAAGAAACTCTATTTCTGACAACGGATATTGAGAGAATAATGATGAAGGTCGGCGACCGTATGATTGCAAAATGTGATAGTACGACAATTGTTGTGGGAAACCCTAGGTGGGGTTTCCCTTTTATACTTATTACAACTTTGGCCTAATGACAACCAGTCCCTCTACTAGAAATTAAAAATTGAAAAAGTAATAGAAATTAAATGATATTACATATGAAATAAAGTAAACTAACTATTACAAAAATGAAATTCCACATAATCGAAATTAAGGTCTAACAGGATCCAACACTCATTTTACCCGTACTCCACGTATGTGGATCCCTCATTCTGATTCTGTCCTCTTTGAGGTCCCACTCAATGGGGAATTTCCAATTGTACCACCAAATACCAATAATGGTCGACCACCTAGTTTCCATATAGAGCGAACCTTAAAAGAATCTGACTTTGAGGGGTTTGAAATCCAAAAGTGTTTGAGAGGTTAGGATGGGCTATAGCTATCCAATAGGAGTTACCTTATATCAATTCTAGTCTGATCCAAAAATGGTTCGTCACTATGAGGGGAGTAGATGAGTATGACTTTGAGTTAGTGGGAGTGGTGGGGAATAAAATAATGACTATATTTGAACATAATATGTGAGAAAATTCATATAGATATAGAAGTACCACGTCCTAGAGAATTTTGGTCATCATTGGATCTTTAGGGGTAGAGCTCGTAACATAAATGGTTGGCTAGGCGTTAGATGGGAATAATGGCCACTATGTTCAGAATGACATTAGATGATGCACAGACATACACTAGCTATTGTAGAGGACACCTGTGCCCGTTAGCTAAGATTATGTGGGAAGTTGTTATCTTTAACTTACTTTCACGACACCAGGACACTACCACTATTTGGCCTCAGGTTCACTGATTCATGCACTTATGACGAGTTATCCAATACTATCATTAGGGTATATAATTACGGAGAACTTATGGGAGTGTAATATGATGGGCCAAGGTACGAATTA
Source organism: Centrapalus pauciflorus (assembly GCA_020465985.1). NCBI lineage: Eukaryota > Viridiplantae > Streptophyta > Magnoliopsida > Asterales > Asteraceae > Centrapalus > Centrapalus pauciflorus. The sequence continues at coordinate 69,338 of JAANYP010005685.1, read as the reverse complement.
CCCGCATTGCCGTATGTTAACAGAGTTATTTGTAATTGAGAGAGCAGTGTCGGAGGAATTACCGTGTAAATATCGCAATCCAAATGAGATATGGTTCACAAGCTCATAATGGTAGGGTTAGTTTTTGAGAGGACTGCGTCAGGCTTTCAAATTCGTTGCCTTAAATCTTCCACAATCACAAAGATCCCATTCGTTAATCCAGAATACTCGGATGAGCAACCAAACAACAAAGGAAAGGCTAAGATGAATGTCGATGAGGAGGATCAGAAGCCAGGAAAGGACGCACCAACTATGGAACTGTTAGTAACGCAGATTGAGACTCTACGAGATGTTATGGGAGGCCTTGTCAGCACAAATAAGGCTCTACTGAAAGACATCGAGGCACTACACGCAAATCAAAAGAAGCATGATCAGTTGTTCGAAGTTCAGTCGGTTTGGCAAACGAACCTACAACTTGCAGTGGACAAGCTTGAAGACATGATCGTTCCTCCAAAGTCGAATTAAAATATTTATTTTTAAGTGAGGATAGTTAACATGAGTGTGCTGCCTTACATTTCCTATGTTTAGTTTTTCTGGTGTGATAATAGCTAGTTACTTTATTTTCTTTTATTGTTATTTTATGAATTTGTGTTTGAATTTGAAAGAATAATAAAATTCATTTGAGTTTATTTTGATTGAGCAAGGAATGTTACTAGTATACAAGCACATTCATAATCAGCTAATTTAGCATGTTTGTGTGACGAGTACGTCAAAATGGTGTAAGTTGGAGAGGAAAGGAAGGTTCTAAAATGTTTAATATAATTAAATTAGCCTCCACAAAAACTTTTAGACCGAATTTTTCACCACCTAGCAGAGGGATACGCCACCCTACGCCTCAAAAACAGTAGGAAATAAAAATTTTTGAAGTATATGTATAGACGGTTCTAAAAATAATGAGCGTTTAAACATAATGAGCTTTATGTGAGTAAGTGTATTTATATATTACATAGCTATGTTTGTTGCATCACACATTATTGATGGGGTTTTGTAGATGTCACGAAGGACGGACAACGCACCCACGCGGCCGAAGCACCGGTTGATTGGATATCGAATTTATTGCTCTCACAACACCCTGTTGAAATGAGACCAACATTATTTCTTTATAAGAAATATACGAGGAGGATTCTGGTAGAAAAGAGGGTAAAGCGAGAAGATTTTGAGGATTATGGTATCCCGTACCTATTAGACTTTCTAGGATGGGAAGGGGTGTTTGATTTAGGTGGGTCATAAATTTATCAAGCAAATGTGGTAGAATGGATGTCGACCCTTAGAAAGGAGACGGGTCAATCATATAATGAGTTTAGGTTGATCGGAACGGTTCATGGGAGAGACGTGGTTATTGATGCGAGAGTCCTCCGTCAGCTGTTTAGCTTAGATACTGGAATGAGAAATGAGGGATCAACACAGCTGGGATACGAGTATAGATCTGAGTCCCAGTTTGCTTTAACTGACCAGACATCGACGCATGAGTGAGTTTAACAAGTATGTAAGGTGTTCAACTGCAACACAGAGGCAGCTGAAAATTATGTTGCCTATAATAGGAAGGATTTATCTCCACGTGCCAAAGTCCTTCATAAGATCCTCGTAAACAACATCTTTCCACGAATTAATGACCTCTCTATGGCCAGGCACCGAGACGTTATAGTCCTGTACGCGCTTCTTAAGGGAAGGCCCAGACTGTCTTTTGCGTGGACAGTCATGAATGACATTTGGGTCATGTATGACACGAGAGATAGAACGGTCATCCCCCATGGATGGTTAATTTCTACCTTCTTAGAGACGATGGGTGCATTGGCACCCGAGTCTGTGACTACCCCAGTGTCGGCGACACATATTACAGCTGGCATATTTCCCACTCTAGTATTTAGGGAAGTTGATGAGGGTTTCTAGATATACGACAAAGAGACATATCAGTCGAATATCAAGGATTACACGGAGGATGAGAAAAGAGAGAGAGAAAGAGAGAGGAGAAAGCCATTAATGAAGCAGGAGTTTGGCATGAAGAGCCAAACTGGGGAGCGTCTACCTCGCAAAGTCGAGGTAACGACGATATTGACGTTAACCACATCATGAGGCGATTAGACGATTTGGTGGTGAGTCACGGTGATTTCTGTGAGGATGTGACTCAATGATTGGATGAAATGAGTGGTAGATTGACTCATGTCCATGATAGGGTTGATTATATTCAGGACATGGTAGTCTGTATTTATGAGGGGCAATGAGTAATGGCATGCCAAAATGCCTACTACCAACAGTAAAACTGGGCCTACTGGGAGGGAGTCTAACATCATAAGGATTCTCAGGCTGGTATGCCATATCAGTCGTATGCTGACTATAATATGCTTTAGTATCAAACATATGACACTGTCGTCAATACTTATCAGCGTTATTCGGGTCATGGCAGACAGTAATTGTCAGATCAGGTTCCATCGCATCTGTATCCACCACCGCCACAGAACTCCGCAGATCAAGCACCGTACGACGATTTCTTCAGCAGCATCTTCGGTCCTCCTCCTCCTCCTTTTCAGTGAGTAGTTAACCTTGATTCTTATTCTTCTTTCTTTAGTTTCATTTAATTTTAGTTATGTAATCTTACCGTTTCATTTAGTTAGTTAAGTAATGTTCCTTTTCATTAGCCGAGTCCTTTTTAACTTACTTAATGTCAATGTAGTTTTTTAAATTTTCCCCAATGATTCTTGTTTTACCGATTAGGCCGTGGAAAATGATGACACATAGAAAAATGTACTCGAAATTAGTTAGTGTTAATAAGGAATTCTAGAATTATGTTAAGAGTTGTAATAATAATTAACATTTTAATGTAAGTTGAGTTCAAATCAATTAAGATATATTTATGGTTAATCGAAAATAATGTGTCAAAAGATTTTGGAAAACTTATGCAAAAGATTAAGTCCTAAGGGGTACCATTCATGCCTAATCCCCTAAAACCATCTTTTTTGGCCGTGATTGACCCAAATCTCACTACATGGAACAATTAGAAAAGCTATGGTAAAAACTCGAGTTAAAAAAAACTAATAATAGATATATATATATAATGTCAACTTTGATTCCTAGTATATTTTGCACTCAAACACAATAATCAAACGATTTGTATTAAGAATATGAAGATTACAAAGAGAGAATTTTGGCACTCAATCTCTAGGAACTTTCACACCCAAAAACACACACTTAGGGTGGAGTCTTTTTGGAGGCTACTCCAAAACCCTAGGAGAACAATACTATATATACCTAAGCTTAAATTGGGGGTTTGTCCAAACACTCCCTTCAAAGTCAAGGAAATTCAGATCCCCCCCCCCCCCCTCCCGCAAAATAAACTATTCTTATATACAAATTGAACCTAGACTTTTATTATATTTAATAATACACTATTTTAGGGCTAACAATCTCCCTTTTAGTGTATAATTGAATATTTACATTTAATGCAATTACACAAGCTTGAATTACAAGAAATAAAATTTCTAACATATAAGCATGGTAATCAAATGTTATATTGTTCTATACATGCAATGATCAAAACACTCACATTGTTTTAAGACTTGTAACCTTGAGCTAAAAGGATAAATTCCAAGAGTGAGATGCATTAAAAAATTTTTAAGGAAAATGTGTTTTAACAGAAAATGTTCTTTAGCTTACATTTAAAATTTTACTGTATTTTTGCTAATGCTGACTTAACATAGACCTACTGAACACATTGCTAATATAGTCGGTACATAGTTCTGATTCTAAGGGTTGTTCGGGGACTACCAAGAGTTAAATTGAGGAGGTTTGATGAGACTACATTTATGTGTGTTTTCAATAGTCTTTAAGGATTATATTTGCACTTTTACTTTTGTAAGGTCTTGCAACTACGGATCTATCTAGACGCGAGACCGTCAACGAGTGCGGAATCCTCGTTAACGGGTTGACGGAAACAACTCTCACTCGGAACACGGAGACTATCAACAAGCTGTACGACCGACGACGGACGCACCTACGAATTGATCCTCTCTGAAACAACACTAAAACCACTAATAAACTCGAAATCGCCTTTTTCTTAATCCCTCTCGAATTCTGCAAAAAGTCCTCTAATAATTCGAGTCTATCCCTAATTATAGAAGACCATTCGAGTTTGCCATGGGCCAGACTCGAATCAGGCCCATGGCCCATTCGAATTTGTCCCCTTGACATTCTCGAATTTGCCTTATGACTTAAATTCGAATCTGTCCTAGATTCGAATCCCAATTACTTAGTGAATTCGAATTTAATCTAAATTCAACTTTCACATATATTAAACCTATATTTGAAACTTATGTTTGATTTTATCTTTGATCTTTATGTTTGAACTTCCTGTAATACATTACATCAAGTTCAACCATACAAACAATAACTATCAAACATATATAAACACTTATATCAAATACTCGTTAATATTCAATGCTTTGCAGTATTACTTAAACCAAAATGCTAACACTTAGACTGCTATCGTCACACCGGATGTACCAACAGACTCCCCCTTGACGATAGCTTCTAACAATTTACACATTTGATTAAGTACTTTATTTATTTATTTAAATCGCTGCCAGCATACAAACCTTTCTCGATACACACTTTAACTACATTTTCATATTTCCTAGCCTCACTATCCATATGAGTGTCGCTTGAGATTCTATGAGCATGAAGTATTTGAAGGTCATATTTAGAAAGATTTACAAGGTGAAGGGGATCGTAGACTCTAAGAATCACTATTTCTTCAAAGTCTTCCATCACAGCTTCTCCTGTCTCACTTTCCACATACCACCAATTTAGATTTTTCACGGACGTCCAGTTAGAGGGTCAATTCGAGTATGGTCCATTACTCGTTTACCTACCCTCGGATTGAGCCGTTCGAACTTCCTCGACCTTCCTTCTTTTCTGATGATCTTTGCAATTATTTCAGCGTAAGGGTCATTGCCGATGTTGATTAGCTCCTTCCATGCTAGCGCTTTTATTTCGATCTTTGGCAAGGAGTTGAACACTTTCAGAGTTCTTCTTAAATACTGGAGACCATCTTTTCTTTTGATAATGAATAGTTGCAATTCCCGATCAAAGAACCAGCTCAATATACTTCCTGAAAGTTCTCCAGTACCCGGCACACGTATCTTCCTTTTTAGCTCCAACTCTCTTTTCTCTGCCCTAAACCATAGTTTTCTATTCTCTTCATTGGTAAGTTCTCTGGCAGGTTCTTCACTTGCTGATTCAACATTTAAAGCAGCGTGTACCACTTCTATGTCAATCATCTGATCTCCTTCCGTTATGTAAGTATCTGTGATGGGGTTTTGCTGAACAATGATCTCATTTGCTTCATCATCAGATTTCCAATCTGTTACATCTTCGGGCACAAATTCTCTGTTGGGAAATAGTTTAAGTATGTTCAAACTGTTAGTTAGACTTCTCAGACTGTTAGTAGATTTTAAATGTAAATCCAAAGTTCATGCTGCTAGTTGAAGAAACTCGAGCTGCCAGTGTAAAAGTTCAAGCTGCCAGAGCAAAACAACTCAAGCTGCTCTGTTCATGCTGTCAAGTGATTCAAGCTGCTCAACAGTTTCATAAACAGAAAGTGCTGATTTTCAGGAAAAGATATCTACATGAAGATTCCAGCATATCTACTATCAGAGAAGTCATTATTCGTCAAGGAAACATATCAAGAAGCAATATAAATACATAGAATAGGTCTTTCTATTATATAGGAGTTTCTGCATATTTTGAGTCTGTAATTGCTTTATTGATAGAGTTTTCATAAGCCTCTAAGGTTGTAAAACCCTAAGAACAGTCTGTGTTCTTCGTCTAATTAAACAGATTAGAGGTGATTGTAATCATTGAATTCAGCAATACAAACAGTCTTGATTACTTCTTGTGTGTTTATTCATTATTGATTCTGAAAGTTTTTGTTAAAATAATTAAGTGTTATTCCGCAAACTTCTTGATTAAACTTTGATTCAAAGCAAGATTATTGATTTATACTCTGATAAATTCAAATCAGTTAGTCTTGGTAATTCAGTTTTAGATCCTGACAAGTGGTATCAGAGCAACAGGTCGTTCTTTGTTTTTCAAAGTCGAAAACTTTCTTTTAAATTTTCAAGTGTTTTGTAATGGAATTTGAAAATAGCAGCAGTGGATCTGGGCAAGGACTCAAAGAGCCTATGCTCAAGCCCACTGAGTTTGAGATGTGGAAACTCAGGATTCAACAGCATATTCAATTCATTGATTATGCCATATGGGAAGCTGTTGAATTTCCTCCTGTAGTTGATCCAGAACTTGATGATGAGGGAAAACCAGTCAAAACTCCTCCAAAAACTGAACAAGAAAGGAAGGCTAGAATGAATGAAGTTAAAGCACTTACACTTTTACAAATAGCCATTCCTAATGCTTATCAACATCAGTTCAAAAAGTTTTATACTGCTCATTCTCTTTGGAATGCCTTAGAGAAGAGGTTTGCTGGTAATGCCAGTGCCAAGAGAAATCAAAAGGATCTCCTGAAACAGCAGTATGAGAACTTTTCTGGTGGCAAGAATGAAAACCTTACTCAAATTTTTGACAGGTTCAACAAACTGATAAGTGAACTGGAAAGTGCAAAAGTCAATCTGGATCAAGATGAAGTCAACAGAAAGTTTCTCAGATCTCTTGGAGAAGAATGGACAGTCTATGCTGCACAATGGAGAACAAAAGACACTCTTGATGAGATAGAATTGGATGATCTGTATAACAGTCTGAGAGTGTTTGAGACTGAAATTGATGCTAAAAAGAAATCATTTCCATATAATCACAATACTGCTCTTCTGTCTTCTGAAAAATCTAATAACTGTGATTCTTTTTCAGGTGGTGATGGCAGCTCTACTGAAACTCACTGTGAGGCTTTTGTTGCCAATGATGGGTTATTTGCTTTAAATGTTGAAGACTTGGAACAAATTCATCCAGATGATCTTGAAGAGATGGATTTAAAGTGGCAACATGCAATGCTGACCATGAGGGCCAAAAGATTTCTTAAAAGAACTGGAAGGACTAACTTTCAAGCCAGAACAGAAGGCAAACCAGCTTTTGATAAATCAAAAGTTGAATGCTATAAATGTCATAAGCTTGGTCACTTTGCCAGAGAATGCAGATCTCAAGGTCAACAGCCATCAAGGACTTCACAGCCCATTCAGACATCATCATCAACAGCACTTGTCTCTCAAGAAGACAATGTGTTTGACTGGACTGATCAGACAGAGGAAGAATTTCAAAATCAAGCTCTAATGGCAGAAACATCAAATGTCTCCTCCACTGAACTACCATCTGAGGTAAATTCTAAACTCTGCTCTCAATCATGCAAAAATATGGTTAAAAAGTACAGAGATCATAATGAGAGCATGTGCAAAACTCTAGCTAAGATGGAAGAAAGGAGATATGAATACATGCAAGCCATAGAAGATCTGGAAAAACAGATCAATGATTATAAGGATAATGAGATTCAAATGGGGTATGATAGAACCTATCATGAGTGGGAGAAAAAGGAGCTAAACAAGAAAATAGAATCTCTGAATAAAAAGGTAGAAGAGACTGAACAAAAGGTGTTAGAGGCTAATAAGAAACTAGAATCTTATAACATAGATCTAGGAAACTTTAAGTTAGCAAATCAAAAGCTGGAACACCTAATGGAAGTCCAATTTAAAGATAGAGTAAAATCTCAGGTTAATCCCAAAGAAGGAATAGGATACAGAGCTACTCCACCTCCATACAACAACAAGTACATTCATCCAATGAGTGAGGTTGCTGATAGACTTGTCAATGAACCACTAGATGAGTCTATGAATATTGTAGATCCTATCCTTGATAACAGTCTTGAATCAAAGGAAGATAAGATTCACAGTAAAGACTGTGACACAATGAGTGCACCCATAGAGGTTCAAGCTCCCAGTAGGAAAGGAAAAGAGAAGATGAGTGTCTGCAATGCTACTCCACAAGTTTCTGTACATTCTAACTGTAACACTGCATCTTCATCAAAAGGAAATAAAAGAGGTAAAACTGTTTCTGTCTGCACATGCCAAAAGCATGGTGTTCAAAAGTTTCCTAAACAGCAGCAGGTAAGAGGAAATCAGAGAAACAAGAACCAGAAATTGACAGAAAAGTCTGGTTCTCCAATTCAAACTGTCAAAAGGTGTTTTCACTGTGGAAGGAAGAATCACTTAGCCAATGATTGTTTTAATAAACCAGCTGTTGCAAAACAGACTGTGCATCACACAAAATCAAATCCTATTCAGGCAAAGCACTCAAAGGTGAAACCTTCCACATCAGTTCCAAAGAAAACAGTTGATCACAGGTTTTCAAAAGTTAATAAAAAAACAGTCCACACATCAAAAACAAGTTTTGGCAAAGCCTAAATCAAGTTTTAAACAAATATGGTGTGTCAAGGACAAACCTTCAGCTCAAACTGCTAATGCAAAAGATCAGACTGCTAAGTCAAAATCTGATGCTATTAGTGCAAAAACTGAAGCTGTTAGCACTACAAACACAGCTCAAGCTGCTGAGCATCAATCTGGGACTGCTAGTGAATCATCTGAGACTGTTAGAAGAAAAGATGACCAAAATAGTTGGATACCTCATATAATCACCAAATACTCTCCAAAGACTCCATCAGTAGATCTCACTAAATATAAGAAGTCAAAAACAGTATTTAGTTATGTCAATGTACAAGGCCAACCCAAAACCAATTTGGTTTGGGTTTACTCCACTACTGACTAAGCTGTTATTTGTGCAGGGCAACCACAGGTCTTCTCATAAAACAAGATGGCATTTGGACAGTGGATGCTCTAGGCACATGACAGGCTATTTTGAATGGTTGTCAAATTTCAAAGGTTTTGATGGAGGTTTTGTTGCATTTGGAGGCAACTCAAAAGGAGGTAAGGTTACAGGTAAAGGTACTGTTAATGCAGGCAACATGACATTCCATGATGTTTTGTATGTTGAGCAACTTAAGTACAATTTATTAAGTGTCTCTCAAATCTGTGACAAACAAAACATTGTTTTGTTCACAGATTCTGAGTGCATTGTTCTTTCAAAAGATTTCAAAGTTCCTGAAAATCTGGTTTTACTAAGAACACCAAGAAAGGACAATGTCTACTGTTTGGACACAGATCTTTTGTCTAAATCAAATACTTTAAGCTGTTTGATATCCAAAGCATCATCCAATGAGTCTACTCTTTGGCATAGAAGGATGTGTCACATGAATTTCAAGTGCATGAATGTTTTAGTTAAAAAGAATCTGGTAAGAGGCTTACCACAAAAGGAGTTCATTTGTGATGATCATTGTGTAGCATGCCTTAAAGGTAAGCAACACAAAACTTCTCATAAGGCCAAAGAAGTAATTCAATCTCATCTGTTCTTCAGCTGCTTCATATGGATCTATTTGGTCCAACATCTGTTTTGAGTTTGAATAAAATGGCTTACTGTTTAGTCATTGTTGATGATTTCACCAGATTTACTTGGGTTTACTTTCTTAGGTCCAAAGATGAAACTGCTGAACTAGTTAAGTCTTTTATCCTTAAGATAGAAAACCAATCCAATTCCAAAGTTAAGGTGATAAGATCAGACAATGGAACTGAATTTAAAAATCACATTCTAAACAGTTTCTGTGAGTCCAAAGGCATTGCTAGACAATATAGTGCACCAAGAACACCACAGCAAAATGGTGTAGCTGAAAGAAAGAACAGAACATTAATTGAGGCTGCTAGAACAATGTTAGCTGATTCAAATCTGCCAATGACTTTCTGGGCAGAAGCTGTTAATACAGCCTGTTATGTTCTAAATAGGGTTCAGGTTGTTCAATCACAAGGAAAAACACCCTATGAGTTATTCCATAACAGATGTCCCCTAATAGCTTTCTTCAAGCCTTTTGGATGCCCATGTACTATCCTTCACACTAAGACTCACTTAGGGAAGTTTGAAAGTAAAGCTGAAGAAGGATTCTTTGTAGGATACTCAACTCAAAGCAAAGCCTATAGAGTATATAACAGTGTATCTAAAACCATTGAAGAAAGTGCCAACGTTGAATTTAATGAAAATACTGCTAATATCAAAGGCACTGGTCCTGATTGGTTGTTTGATTTAGATTCACTAACAAATTCTCTGAGCTTTGTTGAGTATACTGCAGAAGCTGATGCATACAGGGTTGAAGCTGCTAACAAAATTTCTCATGCTGCCAATACAACTTCTCAAGCTGTTGGCACAAAGTTTCAGACTGCTGCAGATTCCACAAGTTGGGATGATTACACCACTCTACCACTTCAGTCTTGTGATCCTCCAGGGGTCCTGAATGCTCAACATGATGCAAATCCAGATACTGAAGTGCCACTCTCAAGTCCTGAGAGAACAGCTCCAACACAAAGGGACACAGTCCCAGATTCAAGTCAAGCTGTTCCTGAAGCTGATCCTTTTACTGGTCCTGATGGAGATGATACAAATCTTAGATCCTCTTTTCAGACTGAGAGAGAGCCTACACTAAGGGGTCACAAGTATCATCCTCTCAATCAAATACTGGGTGATCCAAGCACTCCTCTACAAACAAGGAAAATGGTTCAAAATGAGACTGCTGCTGCTGAACAAACAGTTCCTGAATTCAGCCTAGCTGCCTTTGAGAATGCCTGTTTCATGTCTCAACTAGAACCTAAAAAGGCATCAGAAGCACTAAAAGATTCATCCTGGATTGAAGCTATGCAAGAAGAGCTTCTACAGTTCAAAATTCAGAATGTATGGACTCTGGTGGATCTTCCTAAAGGTAAGAGAGCAATAGGTACAAGATGGGTGTTCAGAAACAAGAAAGATGAGAGAGGGATAGTCATCAGGAACAAAGCAAGACTAGTAGCACAAGGGTACACTCAAGAAGAAGGCATAGATTATGATGATGTGTTTGCTCCAGTAGCAAGAATTGAAGCCATCAGATTATTTTTGGCCTATGCAAGCTTCAAAGGATTTAAAGTATATCAAATGGATGTAAAGTCTGCTTTTCCGTATGGGACAATTGAAGAGGAGGTATATGTGTGTCAACCTCCTGGTTTTGAAGAATACAAGTATCCAGACAAAGTCTAAAAGCTAGACAAGGCTCTCTATGGTCTCCATCAAGCCCCCAGAGCATGGTATGACACTCTGTCATCATACCTTCTACAGAATGGATTCAAGAGAGGCACTCTGGACAAAACACTCTTCACTAAGTCTATCAAAGATGAGATTCTGCTTGTCCAAATCTATGTTGATGACATCATCTTTGGCTCAACCAATGATTGTTTGTGCAAAGAGTTTGAAGCTTTAATGCACAAAAAGTTCCAAATGAGCTCAATGGGAGAACTCACTTTCTTTCTAGGATTACAAGTCATGCAGAAGCCTACTGGTCTTTTCATAAGTCAATCAAAGTATGTGAAAGACATGGGTATCAAGACACCAAAGCTGCAAGCACTCCAATGGATCGTCATAAGCAGCTTCATACAGACAAAGATGGCATAGATGTGGATATTCATTTATACAGATCTCTTATAGGATCTCTTATGTATCTAACATCTTCCAGACCTAATATCATGTTTGCTGTCTGTGTGTGTGCTAGGTTTCAATGCTCTCCAAAGGACTCTCACTTGGTTGCTGTTAAGAGAATCTTTAGATATCTTAAAGGCCAACCACACTTAGTCCTATGGTATCCTAAAGACTCTCCCCTTGTACTAACTGCTTATTCTGACAGTGACTATGCTGGATGCAACATTGATAGGAAATCCACAACTGGTGGATGTCAATACTTAGGAGCAAGATTGGTCTCTTGGCAATGCAAAAAGCAAACAACTGTGTCCACATCATCCACTGAAGCAGAATATGTAGCAGCTGCAAGCTGCTGCTCCCAGGTAATGTGGATTCAAAATCAACTAAGAGACTATGGTATGAATTTCTTATCCACTCCTATTTATATTGACAACTCAAGTGCAATCAGCATTGTGCAAAACCCAGTGAAATTCCCAAAAACCAAGCATATAGAAATCAGATTTCACTTTATCAGAGATTGTAATGAAAAGAAGTTAATCCAAGTTACCAAGATTCATACTGATGATCAGTTAGCTGATCTATTTACAAAACCTTTTGATGTAGGAAGGTTCACTTTCCTAGTATCAAACATTGGTATGGTAAACATGGATTAAAATCTTCATTATTATCTAATATGTATGCTTAATTTAAGGGGGAGTCACTGTTTTTATTAAAAGATGCTTCATTTCTAACTAACAGCTTGAGTATTTTCTCAAGCTGCTAGTTCATTTTCTCATGCTGTTAGTTGTTTTTCACTTGATCTGTCAAAGTGTGCAAGGTATTTGGGTAATTTCTCAAATGTGTGCGCGGGACCCAACCTTTTCGAAACCTTTAAAGGTCCCGGTTTCGTTCAGTTGTAACTACCAGTTACATATTCTTCTTCCACGGCCTCTTGCTTTCTCTCTGAACGAATCACACATTCTTCTTTCAAACCCTAAACCGTTGTTTCTTCATCAATGGAGTTTGTAAAAGAACACAACTGCCTCCCATACAACCTAAAACACTCTGAACTTCAACCGTTTCATGCAATGATGGATTTCCTCAGGCACTCCCATATCCATTATGCCCTATCCATTAACCCTACTATATACATTTCCCATATTGAACAATTCTGGAATCATGCATCTGTTCAAACCATCAATGGAGTGCCTACCCTCATATCCAAGATTGATGGAACTGTCATCAATATCACTGAGGAATCCATCAGACATCACTTGCATCTTCAAGATGCCTCAGGTATAACCGACCTATCCCTTCAAGTTTTACATTTTGGTCTTCAAAATATTGGTTATAGGGGTCCTGCTGATTCTTTTACTTTTCTTAAGGCACATTTTTCTCCTAAATGGAAATACCTTGTGCATATTATTCAGCAATGTTTAAGCCCCAAAAGAACTGGTTGGTCTGAGTTTTCTTCAAATATTGCCACTGCCTTAGTGTGCTTTTCCACTGGCCAACAGTTCAATTTTTCAAACATGATCTTTCAAGGAATGTTAAGGCATCATTCCCTAAAGAATGGGAAATTTTTGATGTATCCTAGGTTTTTGGCAGAAATTATTGCACACACCTGCACAACTCCACATTTACATAAACGGATACATGTTTCCCATAGGCACTCACTGTCTTCAATCAAAAGGCTGTTAAAGCCAAGTGCCAATTTTGTAAGTATAGATGTTCCATTGCCCTCTGCAATGATGAACATCATTCCAGGAAACAGAGGAGAGGGTCCTGAGCAGACACAGCCCAACATTCCTGCTTCACCCCCAGGACCCCAACCCACTCCTCATGATACAAATATTCCATCTGATCCTTTTGTACAGCCAAAACGCCCACTAAAATACGTATATAAAAGGAAAAGGGGACCAGGAGCTCCTTCCTCCTCCTCCCCTAGACAAGAGCCATATATCCCTGTGCAGGAGGATACTTCTGCACAGAATATCCAAAGGGAACCAATTGAGGAAACTCTCATCCTCACTCAGGAGGTGAACATCTCTTCAGAGATGGTTCATATGGGTTCTGTGGCTGGCACTACTGCTGTTTCTGCAAAAGAGACACAGGACAGAGCCAACATCTCTAAGACCACACTCATGGCAACAGCCAGTGTACAAACACAAGCTGGAAGTCCCCAGAACCAAGAACAGAGGGGCCCAGAGGTTTCTACTTCTGGTATTAATGTCAGTGATAGATCACAAGCACCTCAGGTGTTTTCTGATCTTGAGACAAGTTTGCAACTCATGCTCTTGACGGATCCCAAGCTGAAACCTGTTGTAGCCATGTTGGAATATCAAATGTCCATCATTGCTGCACAGGGGGCTCAAATTTTTGCACTCAAGCAGGCAGAGGTTGCTCAGAATAAAAGAATGGATTATCTTCACAAGGGGTTCACCCTCTGTGGAAATAAAATCATGAAATTAGAGCAGATGATTCAAACCCACGGGGCAAAGGTTGTAGGTCCTTCTGACCAAACCAATGCTTCCAAAAAGGGGGAGAATCAGGAGGTTCCCAAATCAGTCCAAGCAGCTCCAACAACAACAGTCCAAGCAGCAACAACAGTTCCATTTTCTAGGCTAGCAGTCCCAACAGCTTCTCAAGCTGTTAGCCTAGAAACTCAAGCTGCTGCCCCAAAAGCAACTGGTGTTGTTCTAAGGGAAAGAGTTCAAGCTCCATCAAGTACAGTCCAAGCAACATCCTCTTCTGCAAAAGACAAGGGCAAGGGCATCCTTATTGAATCTCCAAAGCACAAATTCTCCTCCAAAAAAGCCCAGATTGCCTTTGATGCTGAAGTTGCCAAGAAATTGGCAGAAGAAATGGACAAAGAATTAGATCAGCAAGCCCAGCCCCCAATAGATGATGATGAGACATTAGGTGATTACCTAAACGGGTTTGTGGGCAAACAAGGTGAAAAGAAGAGAAAGATGCCAACAGGGCACACCAAGGCTGAGCACAGAAGATTCTTAATTAATTTTGCCTTTGCAGCAGGTATTCCAAAGAAAATGGCTCAGTCCATGACTACTGAAAAGCTGCAGGAGATACATGATAAAGAAATGGAGAAAAGAAAGAAAACAAAAGTCTCCTCAGAAGTTCAACCATCCCAAGAAGTCCAACCATTAAAGAAATCAGTCCAAACTGAAGCTGCTGCCAGTGCACCTGTTCCCACTGATCAAGCTGTTGTTTCTATTCCTTCATCTGTTAAGAGGGTGCTATTTGATCAACAACTGCAAAAGGCAATGGAGATAGAGAAGCTGATTGATCAGCATGATTTTACAAAGCCTTTGATTAATTACTGGTATGCAAAGTCACTGGATGAAAGAGATTTAAGGGTCAAGTTTGTAATAAGAAGAGAGTCTGGACCAGAAGAAGAGTTTCATACATTCTGGCAAATGGTTCAGAAGCTGACCAGGGATGAACTAATAAAGATGTACAACATAGGGTCTGTTACACAAGTTAGATCTGCTCTACCACAAGTGAAGCAACTTATCAGAGATCTAAGTTCAGTTGTTGACCCTGAATTTGCAAGAAAAGAGATAGAAGATGCTGAGAAGAAAGGGAAAAAGATCAAGCAAGTTGATCTGTTTGTCAAGTCAAGGACATACAGAATCAAATTCACAGATGGGTCTGGTATTTTCTTCAATTTCGAGTTTTATAATTTTTCAAAAGATATGCTGCTCCAAATAAAATCAGTTAGGATATCTTGTGATAAAGAAGAGATGAAGAGAGAATTTTTGAAGGCTATAGATCAGAAACTTGCACAGTTGTAAGTTTTTGAAAGCCTTGGTTTGTAAATAACTGTTTACTTATTCATTTCCATTTTTGTATAGAACTTAAAGTCTTGTGTAAAGAATTTAAGTTAAGGGGAGATTGTTGGGAAATAGTTTAAGTATGTTCAAACTGTTAGTTAGACTTCTCAGACTGTTAGTAGATTTTAAATGTAAATCCAAAGTTCATGTTGCTAGTTGAAGAAACTCGAGCTGCCAGTGTAAAAGTTCAAGCTGCCAGAGCAAAACAACTCAAGCTGCTCTGTTCATGCTGTCAAGTGATTCAAGCTGCTCAACAGTTTCATAAACAGAAAGTGCTGATTTTCAGGAAAAGATATCTACATGAAGATTCCAGCATATCTACTATCAGAGAAGTCATTATTCGTCAAGGAAACATATCAAGAAGCAATATAAATACATAGAATAGGTCTTTCTATTATGTAGGAGTTTCTACATATTTTGAGTCTGTAATTGCTTTATTGATAGAGTTTTCATAAGCCTCTAAGGTTGTAAACCCCTAAGAACAGTCTGTGTTCTTCGTCTAATCAAACAGATTAGAGGTGATTGTAATCATTGAATTCAGCAATACAAACAGTCTTGATTACTTCTTGTGTGTTTATTCATTATTGATTCTGAAAGTTTTTGTTAAAATAATTAAGTGTTATTCCGCAAACTTCTTGATTAAACTTTGATTCAAAGCAAGATTATTGATTTATACTCTGATAAATTCAAATCAGTTAGTCTTGGTAATTCAGAATTAGATCCTGACATTCTCCTTCTTCTAACTCCTCCATTTCATCCTCAAAGTCAAAGCCAAGGTCCATAGGGTATTCATCGAGATCCATTAGAGCTTCGATCATTTCGTGTATCTCTGACTCTGTGGCTTTTGATGAACTGGCCTCTCCTTCTACAGCTCCCGATTGACCTGGCTCCCCCTGAGTATCAGCATCTTGAGCAGCAGTAAAATCTACTGGCTCACTATGTCTTTGCATGCTGGGATCATTGCCATCATTATCTCCATCATTATTTTCATCCCTGGGCAGCTCTACTTGATCACGGCAGCTTGTCTCCTCCTGAGCCTTTAGATTTTGCATTAATTGCTCAATCAGGGAGCGCATCGATCGTATTTCAGCCGATTGATCAGCAACAAAGGTTTTCAACTCCAAGTTTTCTTCCTGAACTTTGCCCACAACTTTCTTCAGCTCGGCATTCTCGATATCTATGTTGGCATTATGCTTCTGAATTTCGGCGAGAGCCGTTGTCAGACCAAATATTTGAATTTGTTGGAAGTCTACTCTGCTCTTCAGCTCAGAAAATCTTTGATTCTCCATGAAGGTGGATGAGGTTGATGGAATGGATTGTATTGGGGTTGGAATGATTGGTGATGGAATGTACGGTTCAACAGGTGGGGGTGATGGTGGAATGGTAGATTGAGTAAGTGGAGGTTGAGATATTTCTGGATGTGCAGCAGAAGCTGAGGTAGCTCCCTGCATAAAACGATGACGTTTAGCCCTTTGCCTTGTCAATAATGAAGCAACTTCTTCTTCCTCAATATCAGAGTCATCAGACTCCCTTGACTCTCTCCTCCTTGTAGGTTCTTCATTGATTACCACTAATCTCGATCCATAAGTCCGTATGTGAATGGACGGATCTTCTGGTTCTTTCTCCACTTCTATTTCCTCCATATCTTCAGACTCAGAAGATAAGACGGCTTCTACTTCTGGAACGGATTGATACTCATCAATTTGCCTAAGAACATCATCTTCTCCTTCCGGAGGATCTAACAATGCCCCAACTAGCTCTGCCGTAATTTCTTCATTTGCATTTGGACCCGCTTCCCAAATCTCATGCAGTGTTTGACATAACTGATCAGATGTCGGAATAGATACTGCTGGTGCACTTGAAGGTCCAGCTTCTTGTGGCTCTTGAACTTGACTAGAGGACGGCCTATCTGCCTGTACTTGCCTCGCTGACAGCCTTTGGCGTCTCCTCTGTTGTTGAGGCCTTTGTTGTTGAAGCTGTTGCTGTGGCTAACGTTGCTGAACTTCCACCGCCCCTGCCCAGCTGGCATCTGGAGGCGCTACAAAGTTTGGGTCAATTACAGCTCCAAATAAAGGTGTCTCTATTGGGACAACTAACCTTCCTCGGAGAGCGGAGCAATCGGCAAAAATTCTTTTATCAATAACTGCAACGCTCTGAATGTCGTTCAGCGGCGGCAGATTTGGCAGAAAATGCCTGATGAGCATCATGACAAAACGTGGATAAAGAAGAAATCCTTCCCTCTCCGGAGCCGTTATCTGATGAACGAACTCCGAGAAGAACATCTCTGAAAAGCTAAGCTTCTGATTATAGACCAATGCGATTATCCCTGATTGGATCTTCGATACTATATAATCAAATCCCGCTTTCTTCGCCGCGAAGCATACCATGAACACGTGCGCCAGATATCGCCATTGTCCAATTAACCCACTCTTCATATAAGATGTCTTAGTAACATCTAAACTATAACCCATTCTTGTAAATGCTGCCTGCCTGATCGATAATTGGAAATCAATAGGCCCATCTTCCTGCTCCTGAGTACCCAATTGAAGCACTTGACGAAGGATATCAGTAGAAAACACCAACGGATTACCAGCAATCCTTGTCTTAAGAACTGTCGGAGTGACAGTGCAATCGACTTGCAAATAGTCATAGAATTGTCGCACGTACGGAATGACAATCTGGATATTATGTGACAGTGCATACGCGATTCTGGACTCAACTAAGAAATCCACCATCTAGCGGAACGCCTGCGCTTCAGGGATCGCGTGGTCAGGGGAAATGACCATATTATGCTTCGGAACAAAAACTCTATCCGCCATGTCTGCATAATATATCAAATAAAATATTAGAATTATTAAAAATGAATAAACTTGTTTAAATTCAAATTTTTTTTATTTTGAACTTGTGTAAGTACAAAATCCGACACATATGAATTTCTACAAGTTTAATTAATATTTAAATTGAATAATTCAAATAAAATGACAAACTCGAACAAACAGATTCGAATTAACACTTTTTCGAGTTTGATGACACATTCGAGGGCAGTGACCATTCGAGTTTACTGAACAAACTCGAATCAGGCCACGAACAGACTCGAACGAGTCGGCCACCAACCTCACAAAAATCCATGATTTTAACCATGTTAGACTCAGAAAATCACATCTTTTAGTCATACTAGGTTCTAATCAATGATATTTGTCATTAATTTGACTTTTCACCGGTTCAAAGTTTGTAAATTTGAAAAACAAACTTTCTACCAATAAAACTTCAAATTCTAATGATTTTGGCCTAAATGGAGTATAATACTACCTAAATCTTGTACAATACACTTTGTTATACCTAGATCTACGAGTAGTATCGAATCCATACGGAAAGAAACTCGACAAATAGTGGTTTTCTTGAAAGCGACAAACTCGAGAGAATAGATTCGAAATCGCCAGACAAACTCGAGGAAGTAAATTCGAAGACAGGTGAAGTTAATGAACACCACTGTTGACCTATTTATACCACCAACCTTCGAGTTTAGTGACAGATTCGAATCTACTGACAGATTCGAGCTCTGCTATTTTCGAGCTTAGCTTAAACTCGAATGTACCCTGAAACTTAGAAAATTTCGAAAATTTTTGAAATAAATTCAACTTTTTCAACCTTTTTGTGTAACGGAATAAACTATGCCAAATCTTTTACCCTAAGCACGAGATTTTCACGCAATGTTTATTTTATTCAACTATGAATGCACCCTCAGTAATTTTTGACCTTTTTCCTAAGTAAAATAAAAATAAAAATAAAAATAAAATAAAAATAGAATAAAATAAAAGAAAAGTAAAAATAAAAATAAGTAAAAACAAAAATTTTTAAACTTTTGAACAAAAATTTAACTTAGACTTAAACTACATTTATTTAAAATTTACAACCTATGCTAAACACTTAACAAATTATTTTTGATGAGCATAGTCAAAGAAAGGTTCAATCAGATAGCGGTGTCGGATACTCACCTTCGATTGTTTGATTCCTTTGATTGTTTGTCGTGACATACCCGTTTAGCTGATTGTTGGTATTTACCACTTTAAACATGCTACATTTCGGAATATCCCTTGGCATTATTATTTATCATGAAATTATCTTACGTGACTCAGACATAGACATACTTTTATGATCAAGGCATACATACAATGATTCTAACTTTTTGGTATTTGCAAACTTTCTTTAAAAGACAAATATCGGACATAGGTCTGTATTTACATACAACAAAGTGTCTTAGTTTGACTTAAGGTTTATTTTTAAAGCTAGCAAGACAGCGATGACAGGTCTGTACCGACGTACAACAAAGCGACTTATCTTGCTAACCCGAATCAAAACAGAGGCAACAGGTCTGTACTTACGTACAACAGAGTTACGTGTTTTTGACTCTCAATTCCTTATGATTTTTCTATGCTTTCCATTTTAAGATGTATTTGATGTTGCTATACATCCCCAGAAAGTTTGCATACTTCATTTAGACTCAAAGTTTGTATGTCTCGTACATAAAAATTAAGACGGATTGGTCATACATCTAAGTTAGTGACACGTTTGACTTTTTCATTAATATTTTATTAGCCTTGAGACTCCCTGTATGTATTATGCCTACCAACACATCAAACTAAAATAAAGTATAACACTTAGAATTTTAGGTGCATTATGTGTGAAAGCATGAACACTTAGAGTTTGTAACGACTGTGCTAATTTTCGTCACATTGAACCTATGTCTCTAAGACTTAACTCTTTTTCTGATATTCTCTTTTTTTGAATTTTATACGGTTTTCTCTCTTTTTTTCTTTTGTTTTTCATAAGGAATAGCAAGAAAATAAAATTAACTACTAACTTACTAAATATGGAAACTATCCTAATTTAGCAAACTTACTATAAAAAGAAAGAAAGACTACAGCTATAAAAGAAAATAAAACTTCTACTAAGGTCAATTCACTCTGGGTTGCGCATTCCATTTAGTTGAATCAAATATTCAAACCGTGACTTATCAAAAGCTTTGATAAATAGAATAGCATTATTATCGTCCGTTGCAACTTTTACCAATTTGATTAAGTTCTTTTCAGCACAATCACGAATAAAATGATGCCTTATGTCTATGTGCTTTGTTTTATTGTGTTTAATTGGATTATTTGTTATAGCAATTGTAGATTGGTTATCTATCCTAATGGGAGTTTGAGTGTAAGCCAAACTGTAATCCCGCAATTGTTGTTGTATCCACAGAACCTGTGAGCAGCAAATACCAGCAGCAACATACTCGGCCTCGCACGTTGACACGGCTACCGACATCTGTTTCTTGCATTGCCAGGAAACCAGTCTCCCTCCTAGGAATTGACAACCTCCAGTTGTTGATTTGCGTGTCAAGCTGCATCCTCCGTAGTCAGAATCTGTGAACGCCTCCAACTCTAGATCTCCCTCCGCGTGATACCAAAGTCCCAGCTTCGGTTTCGACTTGAGGTATCGTAGAACCCGCTTCACAGCTTTCATGTGCATCTCCTTCGGATTAGCTTGAAACCTAGCACAAATACACACAGCAAACATAATGCTAGGTCTTGAAGCAGTTAAATACATAAGTGATCCAATCATGGCCCGATATAAGGTCATATCCACATCGGTATCACTTTCAGTACCCGGTCCGAGATCGTGATTCACTTGAATCGGCGTGCTGAAATGGGCTGTCAGTTTCGTCCATTCCATCCCGAAGCGCTCTAATATGTCATAGACATACTTCGTCTGATGGATAAACATTCCTTCCTTCTTCTGGTCAACTTGCAACCCCAAAAAGAAATTTAACTCACCCATTGCACTCATCTCGAATTTCGACTTCATCACCTTCTCAAAATCTTTGCACATTTGCTCGTCTGATGATCCAAAGATGATATCATCGACGTACACTTGTACCAAGATGAAATGTTCTCCTTTCTCTTAACGAACAGCGTACTATCTATCCTACCCCTTTGAAACCCGTTCTCTAACAGATGGTTGGATAAAGTCTTGTACCACGCCCTTGGTGCTTGATGCAATCCATACAGAGCCTTATCTAATCGATATACTCTGTCTGGATATTTTGGATCTGTAAATCCGGGCGGCTATTCTACATACACCAGTTCCTTCACTTTCCCATAGAGGAAAGCACTCTTAACATCTAATTGATATACCTTAAAGCCCTTGAAGGAAGCAAAAACCAGAAACAACCTAATGGCTTCCAGCCTTGCTACTGGCGCAAACACCTCATTGTAATAGATTCCCTCCTCTTGGTTGAAACCCTTTACAACTAACCTAGCCTTGTTGCGAGTGACTATACCCCGATCGTCTCTTTTGCACTTAAAAACCCATTTGGTTCCTATGGCAATTTCCCCTCGAGGTAATGGAACTAACTCCCACACTTCTAGCTTCCTAAATTGCGAGAGTTCTTCCTGCATCGCTTCAACCCAGGAGTTATCCTTTAGTGCCATTTGCACATTTTTCGGCTCTACTTGCGAGATGAAACAAGAATAGAGGCAGGTATGAAAGTCCTCAGAGTCATTTATCATCGACAACAACACAGTGTTGTTATTTAAACTACTCCTAGTCCTCACACCTTCATTAGGATTTCCTATGATGCTTTCTATAGGATGGTTCTTGTTGATCCTAGATGTCTCTATTTCGTCAACTCTCAGATTATCTCCTAAGTTAGATCCTATTTCACCTATGGGGGAACATCCTCAGATTCCATATTTTCCTCCTCGTGGACATTTTCCTCAGAGTTGGAATTAGTTGTCTGAGTTTGATTCTCAGTTGAAGGTGCTTCTGAATCCGTAACTTCTGGAGATCCATCTTCAGTCAAAGTAGGCTCGGATGTGGATTGAAATGTAGTCCTCGGAAAGGTATGACCTTCGTCATCCAGATTCAACATTGCCAAGTCCTTTTCGATCATACCTGCATTTTCATCCAAAGGAATGTTAAATGACTCAAACAATTTATCATAATCAAATATCCATTCCGGACCTGTTTGGGGTTCATGTGTATAACTTTTGACTTCAATGTTATCCACAATCTCTACTGTACCATTCGTTTTGTTAAAAACCCGTTTGTTTGGTGAGTTCGGCACATAACCTAGGAAGTATCCTTCGTCAGCCTTTTCACCAAACTTAGGTTGATGTTTTGTTCGCAATAAAGTACATGGTACCCCAAACGGTTCGAAGCCAGTTAAATTAGGTGGCCGTTTATTCAAAATTTCATAACAGGTTTTGTTTAAAGATTTGACAGTTAGGACCCGATTTAAAATATGACATGCGATATTCACTGCCTCCCCCCAAAACATGGTAGGAAGCTTTGAATCCGAACGCATAGTCCTAGCTGCCTCAATCAATGTCCTGTTCTTTCGTTCGGCCACCCCATTTTGTTGAGGCTCATACGGTGCACTAAATTGATGCATTATGCCCTTTGAGAGGCAATATACAACAATTACAGTGTTTTTAAACTCAGTTCCATTATCACTACGAAGCCTTTTAACCCGTGTTCCATAGGAATTCTCCACTTGGTCTAAGAACCCGATGAGCTTGGATGTCGTCTCGTCCTTTGTACCTAAAAAGAAAACCCAAGAAAATCGTGAGTAATCGTCAGTGATAACTAAACAATACCAACTACCTCCTATACTCCTTTTATTGATTGGTCCGAAAAGATCCATATGCAACAAATCGAATGTAGAGGTTATGGAATTCTGAGTCTTGGACTTGTGTGCCTTCTAATGTTGTTTGCCTTTCTTGCAAGGTTGACACTTGTCCTCGAACTGAAAACTCTTCATAGGCACACCTTGCACCAACCCATTTTTCGTTATATAGTTCATTTTTCTTAGGTGCAATTGTGCCATGCGTCTGTGCCACAAAACCGACTCAGTC
Organism: Centrapalus pauciflorus; assembly: GCA_020465985.1. Taxonomy (NCBI): domain Eukaryota; kingdom Viridiplantae; phylum Streptophyta; class Magnoliopsida; order Asterales; family Asteraceae; genus Centrapalus; species Centrapalus pauciflorus. The sequence continues at coordinate 46,030 of JAANYP010005685.1, read as the reverse complement.
TCCGAAGCTTTAGATAATAAACAGATTGGACCCATCGAAGGTTTAGGCTTGTTCATGTCAATCATATACAAGTCATTCTTCCTTGGTGCCCTCATCATTATCCACTCTTAAGGTATCTTGAATCCCGGTTTTACCACTAACGCTTCAGTGTCAGTGAACAGCACTGAATTCTTCCTATCACAGATTTGAGACACACTAATGAGATTATGAACCAGTTTATCAACGTGATAAACTTGATCCAATGTAATCGCCCCATTAGTGACTTCTCCAGTACCAGTGATGGTTCCTCCCTTGTTTCCCGCGAATGATACAAATCCCCGATTCCCTCCCTTGAAGTCTGTAAGTAGACTTCTTTCCCCTGTCATGTGCCTGGAGCATCCACTGTCGACGAACCATTTGTTGTTTGGACCTGTGGTTATCTCCTGCACATAAAAGAAAATAGGTTAGTTATCACGGGGAACCCAAGCCATAACTGACTTGGTTATACCATTCTCGTCCACATATTTAAACTCTTTCAAATACCCATCTCGCCTTTTAGGTGACTTGGGTCGTTGACAGGAGTTTTTTGTGGTGCCGAGTGATGTAAATTCACTCTTTGCCTTTGAGTAGGCAGTTGTTGTGGACCTCTTGAATAATTCCGATTATATTGCATTTCAGATTGAGATCCCTGATCTCTAACCGGTGTGTGATGTCTAACAGCAGTATGTGACCTTACTGGAGTGTAAGCACTTCTAGGTGTTGTACTCCTATAGACTTGTTGAGGTCCTGACCTAGATTGATTAGGGACTCTATTCGGTGAATTAGTCCTAACCACTTCATTTGGTTTAACTTTTACCGGTATTTGTTTCACAACTTGTTTTGGTGTAGCCTGCACAGTTTTCTCGGTACTCTGAGAACTACTAGTGCTTGCCACACATGTTGAAGGTTTAGGTTGTTCTGGCTTCCCTGTCTTAGGTGTAGTGTCAACTTTCCTATGCGGACAGTTAGAAGCGACATGCCCCTTCTCGTGACATCTAAAGCATGACATCTTGTCAATAGACTTCTTGTGTGAGCCCTTTGACTTAAGTGTGTCACTAGTGTATGGTTCTTTTTGTGCATCTATAGTGACTGGTTCATCATCCTGATCATTAAAATCAATTTTATGTTTTCCTACAGGTGTTTCACTAGAGGAGGACACAAATTTGACTTTCTTAATCTTGACAGTTGTATCAGTCACCTTAGGTGTATTTCCTTTTACAGGCTCAGACACAGGTGCATGTATTTCCTCTAAGTCTTCTGATTTCTCAGTTTTCTCCTGAGGTTGAGGCACATAGTTTGCATTAAAAGGTGGAGGAATCTCATGAAATCCTAGACCTACAGGCTTTTTAGATTGGCGTTGAGCATCTAAAACTTTTCCTAGGTTCAGACTTGAGTTCCTAAACTTTTCTAGCTTACTATTAGCCTCAGCTACCTTCACCTTAGTTTCAGCTAGCTCTACTTCTTTGGTCTTAAGATCTTTGGTCAAGGCCTCTACATGCTCATACATCAGTTCTAATCTAACACACTGCTCACTCAGCTTGTCTTTCAAAACTATTACATCTTGAGCATCAGCCTTAAGTTTATCCTTAAGATCTTGCTTAATGTCATTCAAGCTAGCATTGTCAGATTTTAAAGATTCATTTTGAGCAGATATGTTTTTATGTGATTCTAATACTAGATTCAACCTGTCGTTAGAAGTAACACATAAAACACATAATTCTTGGAAAAGAGAGTAATTCAGACTTACCTTTGTGTGATCTGATTCGACGTTGGCCATTTTAGCGGCAAACTCCAGAAGTGTCTGATCATTCGACTTCTCCACCCACATTGGACTGCTTTCGTGTTGACTGCTTTCCCTTGTGTTCTGCTCTTCCCCTTCACATCCACTCTCAGTGACTTGAGCCATAAAGGCTCTAGCATTAGTTTCCGGATGTGAGCTCCAGTCATAAGTACCATCCAGCGGTCTGTCGGATGTGACGTTTGATAACAGACCAGCTATGTTAGCTTGACCAGATGATGAATTCGGAAGATATCTCTGTTGAGACTGGTTATGAAACTGTCCATGTGACTGATTCTGCCCTTGGTAATTATCTACCTTCGGACTCTGACATTCTCTGGCGAAGTGTCTTAAGCCCTGACAGTTATAGCATTTCACCTTGGACTTATCAAAGCCAATCCCCTTATTATTCAAGCTCAGATTTCTTCCCGTGCGCTTGATGAATCGTTTAACCCGTTGGGTTACCATGGCCAGTTGCCATTTGAGATCCATCTCCTCAAGGTCGTCAGGGTCTACCTGATCATAGTCTTCATCCCAGAGTGTCGGATCGTTCATTTTCCCTTGAACGCAGTTCCCATATGCGGCCACAAATGACGCCAAAAGATTCAAATGTTCTTCGGCCGACTTAGCGCTCATGGGCATCTTAGAGTAGCCCTGAGATGTTGATGCAGGTGTTGCCTGATGTTGCGGTTCTTCCGGTCTCCCAAACCCTAAGAATGCTCTATTCAGTGCGTCGTCAGTCTCTGGTGGTGACGACGTTTCCCCGGTGAAAAACGCTGAAGCAGTCTTCATATCAGGTGCCGCTGAAGGTTTTGTTGATTTTCCAAAATACATGGCTGGATTTTGGACTTGTTCATAATCTGTTTCAGCCTTCAGTAGCTCGAAGTGATAAGCCCTCAATGTTCCCACTACATCCTCCAACGATTGAGTATAATACTTATCCTCATCAAGCTTAATCATAGCCACGTACATCGCCCATTTGGCTGGTAAGGCATCAAGAAGCTTATTGTTCTTTTCTGTATCGCTGTACTCAATCCCATGACTCTCAAGCTCTGTCAGCAGATGATAAAAGCGGGTGATAGTGTCGTCCAGCTTTTCATCCTTCAAAGCCTTGAAAATCGCAAATTGCTATTTCAACAACTCCATGCGCTTCCTCCGAACCCTCGGATTACCCTCACATCTCTTTTCCAGCGTTTCCCAAAGCTCCTTAGATCTCTTTTGATTGCGGAATGTGTGTAGTATATCCTGAGGCACTGCCATTCGAATAATCGAGAAGGCTCTGTTCTCGGCTTCATATAGTTTCTTATCATCCTCCTTCATCATTTGATATGATAAGACTCTTTGACGGCCTTCAACTTCTGTGGTAGGTGGGATGTATCCTTCGTCGATACATATCCACATTCGCATGTCGTTGAAACGTACAAAATCGGCAAACCGATCTTTCAACCAATAATAATCTTCAAGTTTCATCAGCTTAGGCGGAGTATTGGCTTTCCCTACCTCATGATCCATCTCTTGAAACCTTTGTAAATTTGACATTGTTTCAAAAGTAATTGAATTTTAACTTAATAAATTTAATTCAAAATTAATTTCAGTTAATTCTTTCGAATTTAGGTAAATTGGAATATAATGAAGATTAAAGCTATTTGGGATTAAATTCGATTAAGTTCTGAAAATCAATTAAAATCGAAAGTAGTGACAAATTCGAAGGTCTTAAATTCGAATGTTCAAGCAAATTCGAAACAGTCAAAGTGAAACCCCAGCAAATTCGAAGATTCCTAGTCGACTTTAGTCCAAACTCGAATCAAACTCGAACACTTTAAACTCGAAACACTCAAAAGCAAACTCGAAAGTAGCGGATTTATGGTTAAACTCGAAACTAAGCAAAACCCTAATTACTCCTAACAGATTCGAGCGCCGCAAACTCGAAAAACGGCTAATACCTCGATTTTTTAACGCTTTGCAGATTAAATCAATATTTTTACAAAGAAAAATATTGATTTCGATCAAAAACGTGAAAAACAACAAAGTATTTCCCGGATCCCAAGTTGTTAAGCTCGAAAAACACCAAAAGATGAGAGAATAACCGTCCAACAGCGTCAAGAAACCTAGGATGAACACGAAGAACACCCCTTAGGCTCTGATACCACTTGTAAGGTCTTGCAACTACGGATCTATCTAGACGCGAGACCGTCAACGAGTGCAGAATCCTCGTTAACGGGTTGACGGAAACAACTCTCACTCGGAACACGGAGACTATCAACAAGCTGTACGAACGACGACGGACGCACCTACGAATTGATTCTCTCCGAAACAACACTAAAACCACTGATAAACTCGAAATCGCCTTTTGCTTAATCTCTCAAGCCAATGCCACAGGACGTCATGAAAAATCTAAATTGGTGGTATGTTGAAAGTGAGACAGGAGAAGCTGTGATGGAAGACTTTGAAGAAAAAGTGATTCTTAGAGTTTACGATCCCCTTCACCTTGTAAATCTTTCTAAAGATGACCTTCAAATACTTCATGCTCATAGAATCTCAAGCGACACTCATATGGATAGTGAGGCTAGGAAATATGAAAATGTAGTTAAAGTGTGTATCGAGAAAGGTTTGTATGATGGCAGCGATTTAAATAAATAAATAAAGTACTTAATCAAATGTGTAAATTGTTAGAAGCTATCGTCAAGGGGGAGTTTGTTGGTACATCCTGTGTGACGATAGCAGTCTAAGTGAATTAGCATTTTGGTTTAAGTAATACTGCAAAGCATTGAATATTAACGAGTATTTGATATAAGTGTTTATATATGTTTGATAGTTATTGTTTGTATGGTTGAACTTGATGTAATGTATTACAGGAAGTTCAAACATAAAGATCAAAGATAAAATCAAACATAAGTTAAAAACATAAGTTTCAAATATAGGTTTAATATATGTGAAAGTCGAATTAAGATTAAATTCGAATTCACTAAGTAATTGGGATTCGAATCTAGGACAGATTCGAATTTAAGTCATAAGGCAAATTCGAGAATGTCAAGGGGACAAACTCGAATGGGCCTTGGGCCTGATTCGAGTCTGGCCCATGGCAAACTCGAATGGTCTTCTATAATTAGGGATAGACTCGAATTATTAGAGGACTTTTGTAACATTCTCAGATTTTAATTATTGTAATCGAGGCTTAATTAGATAAATTGTTAAATTTTGTAAGTTAAGTTGAATTATGAAAGTTGGTACGAAATTTGGATTAATTATAAAGTTGTTGCATTAATTAGAAATTGAGGAATTTCAATTTATTTAAGTGGGCATAATTATTAAATTATTAAGGTTAATAAATAAAAGATAGAATTCTTTTATTTTATAAAATCAGTATATAATGGAACCGAATAAGTAGAGGGGTGAAATGTGCCAAAAGCCGAAAGTTTGGAATAAAAGGGTGGGAAGGCTACATTTTATTTCATTTTCACCAAGCTATTTCTCTCTCTAAAACCTCAACTCTCTCTCGGCTCTCTCTCTAAAAATCAAGATCATAAAAACTTGGATTTTGAAGCTGAAAATTTGGATTTAGCTTGCATTCAAGGAACTAAAACATCTGCAATTGACGATTTAAGGTAAATATTACTTCAACTCTTCGAAATTTAGAGTTTTGGGTCGGTTTTTATAAGAACCGAAACTCAGATTCGGAGTTCAAATGTTGATGCATGTGTTAAATGATTATGGATTAGTTTAAATCAAGTATATATGATGCTATGTACAAAATTTCAGCATCTGATTCAAGCTAAAAGTATGGATTTGAGGATTTTGTGTGTGTTTTAGTGTGTGTGTTCGATGGATGATGAAAAAAGGGTCAAAAAAAGGATTGAATTTGGTATGAAAGCATGTTAATGTTAGTGTTAAAATGCTTGAAATTAAGTGTATTTAAGTTGGTATAAATTATTTCATGTATTGAAAAAGTACCAAAAATGATGGAATTAAAATCTGGAAAAATGTTAAAAACTGCACAAGTTCGAATGGGGTAGGTCCGAATTCGGATCCGAGATGAACTCGGATCTGGTCCGAATTCGGATGAGGCCCGGATTTCAGGATAATTAATATATATCAAATTATTTCTAAGTGTTGGAATTCGGATGGGTCCATAATTAAAGGGGACCGAATTTGGATTTTTGTGAGATCCGATTGGGATGCATGTGGGATCCGAACTGGGGGTCCGAATTCGGGTGGGGTCCGAATTCGGACATAGATCCGAAATGAGGACCAAATTTTGCAAGAATTATAAAATTAAGTTTTATGAAATTAAACAAGTTATTGACACAATGTGTTGTTACAACTGATTTAACAGGTCCCTTGTGGTGTTGTTTAACCCACAGTGGGGTACTTTGTGGATCCGGTTGAAATTCCGAGGAGAAATAATATTGCTTAAAGATTAATAACGCACCCACTGTGAGTACCTTTGATTTTAACATTGCTGCATCTGCATTATGTTTGCATTGCCTGCTGAGGCATGTTGTTTCATTATTGTTTGGCATTCTACTAACTTGCGTATATGTATTGATGCACATTCTTACTTGTTGCATATCCGTTCATTTGTTGTGCATCCTTTTGATGGACCTGCGTGGTCGCATCTGTACTCTGATGTTACTGTGCTATATGACCAAGAGTTTGACACCTCTGTGGTCAGGATAGACTGTAAGTCATCCCCGATGTAATGTCTGCCTAAGATGGTTGGTTTTTCTTATGCCGAGTGTCAGCTCGAAGGAGCTGCGGCTCGGGATTGCGTACTTGGAGTACGTGTGGAGTATACGGTATGTGTTACCGCGGTTACTCTGGGTGGCATCATAATGATTTGTAGAATGTGTAAAATCATATGGTATTCACTAAGCTTTAGCTTACCCCTTCAGTTGTTGACTTTTTACAGGAAAAGGGAAATCCGCTGCGGGACCATCTAGCTAGGACGTTTGTTGAAGTATTTGGAGATTTCTTCTAATTAACTTGGTATTTGGTTTATGAAATCACTGGTGTAATAAATTTGGGGATGATGTAATACAGTTTGAGTTTGTAGACTTAGACGTGTAACCTATATAGCACCGTAGGGTGTTGGACACATAATTTGTATTATTTTAGTTATGTATTTTGCTTCCGCACTTTAATTAAGGTATCAGATCATTATATAACTGTTTGTTGGTGAATAATCCTGGGTGAATTGTAATTGGTGGTTAATGTGGCAAGGATGTCACAACAGATGGTATCAGAGCAGTAGTTTGAGATTCAAGTGTCCGTGAGGTCTTGATCTCAAACATTAAGTGTTGACATGTAGTGATGCTAAGTAATGATCTGAACTAAGATAGGTTACAATCTAGTAATCATAAGAATATTGTCCGGCCGATGAGCGCCGAAGACTTGAGGCAAAATTCATGACACTGATTCAGGGGACTAAGTCTGCGTCCCAGTATGCAGTAGAATTCACGAGGCTAAGTTTGTTCGCGCCTCATCAGGTGGATACGGAAGAAAGGAAAGTGACCAGATTTGAGGCTGGTCTTGATTTGGAAATCCGAAGGGTGATGAGCAATGTACGCTACCCCACATTTGCCGGTCTACTGGAAGCCGCCAGAAATGTGGAACAGATTTTAAGTATGTCTTGATATGTGATGGGGTCCGCTGCTGCTTCAGCTAACCCAACTCAACCTTCACCACCGAAACGTCAACGCGAAGGAGGTTACTCTGGTTCCTCACGATCATCCCAATATTCACCGCAACAGTCTTTTCGTCGACAGTCTAGTTCTTCTGGTCGTGCACGTGCTTACTTTATCAAAACCGAGCCACAGTATTGTAATAAGTGCCATCTGGAACATTTCGGCAAGTGCACAAACGGGCGTGCGTGTTTTTGCTGCAGAGAGTTGGGCCACTTTCAGAATGAATGCCCACGGAAATCTGATGCTTGCCATAAGTGTGGGGTATGGGGGCACTATAGTCGGAATTGTCGAATGAATACTCTAGCAGCTGCTGCTCCATCTTCAACACGATCATCTGGAGGATCTAGTGGTGGTTCAGTCAACCGCCGGAACCAGCCACAAAGGGCACCGGCTCGTGCTTTCCAGATAACCGCGGAAGAGGCTAGGGAAAACCCGGAGGTGGTTACGGGTGCGTTCATAGTTAACTCTTTACCTGCACGAGTTCTTTTCGATTCGGGTGCCAACCGCTCGTTTGTATCTACTATGTTTGCATAACAACTTGCTATGCCACTGTCTAAGCTATCTGCTGTACTAGATATTGAAACTGCTAGTAATACTCTAGTCAAAGTAGATCATGTATACCGTAACTACACCTTAGTGATTGAAGATGTAGTCTTCAATTTGGACTTGATTCCGATCGAGTTTAGTGAATTTGATGTAATTATCGGGATGGATTGGTTGATAGAGAACGAAGCCCACATAGTATGTAAGAAACGGATGATAAAGATAACTACTTCGGAGGGGCGTGAGATCTGTATTTACGGGGATAGGAAAAGTGGGGATCTTTGTTTGTTGACTATTGCAAATGCTCGAAAGCTTGTTGCAAAGGGATGTGACGCCTATTTAGCATATGCTATTGATGCTAAGGCTGAGAAGAAGACGTTGGCCGATGTGCCTGTTGTATCACAATTCCCGGATGTGTTTCCGGAAGACTTGTCTTGCGTGCCGCCTGAGAGACAAGTGGAATTTCGTATTGACTTGATCCCTGGAGCTGCACCGGCAGCTCGTTCCCCTTATCGCCTTGCCCCAACCGAGATGAAAGAGATGATGACACAACTCCAGGAGTTGTTGGACAAGGGCTTCATTCGACCGAGTTTATCGCCGTGGGGAGCTCCGGTGTTATTTGTTAAGAAGAAAGATGGCTCGATGAGGATGTGCATCGATTACCGGGAGCTGAATAAATTGACAATAAAGAACAAGTATCCGCTGCCAAGGATAGATGACTTGTTTGATCAATTGCATGGGGCTAGTGTATTTTCTAAGATTGATCTGAGGTCGGGATATCATCGGTTGAAGGTTCGAGAGGAAGATGTGCCAAAGACAGCTTTTAGGACACGTTACGGGCATTACGAGTTCTTGGTTATGCCTTTTGGGTTAACCAATGCCCCGGCTGTTTTTATGGATTTAATGAACCGAGTTTGCAGACCGATGCTAGATAAGTCGGTGATTGTGTTTATAGATGATATTTTGGTATACTCTAAGTCTGAAGCCGAACATGCTGATCATTTAAAGGAATTGCTGGAATTACTAAGAAAAGAGAAGTTGTATGCCAAGTTCTCAAAGTGTGAGTTTTGGCTGCAACAGATTCAATTTTTAGGACATGTGATATCGGGGGCCGGAATTTCTGTAGATCCGGCTAAGGTAGAAGCTGTAAGGAATTGGGAGCCGCCTCGTTCAGGTACTGAAGTCAGAAGTTTTCTGGGGCTGGCAGGCTACTATAGGAGATTTATAAAGGATTTTTCAAAGATTGCAGTCCCTTTAACTGTGTTAACAAAGAAGAATGCACCGTTTGTATGGGAAACTGTGCAGCAGGAGGCTTTTGAGATTTTGAAGAAGACGCTAAGTGAAGCACCGATACTCGCCCTACCAGAGGGTAATGAGGACTTTGTTGTATACACGGATGCTTCGAGGTTGGGACTTGGTGCAGTATTGATGCAGCGCGGGAAAGTAATTGCATATGCCTCGAGACAACTTAAGCAGCATGAAAAGAACTACTCAACTCATGATCTTGAGTTGACAGCTGTCACTTTTGCTCTGAAGTTATGGAGACACTATCTGTACGGTACTAAGTGTCAGTTATACACGGATCATAAGAGCTTAAAGTACATCTTTAGCCAGAAAGAACTTAATATGAGACAGAGACGTTCGATGGAACTAATAAAGGATTATGACTGTGAAATCCTTTACCATCCTGGAAAGGCTAACGTGGTAGCCGATGCTTTGAGTCGCAAAGCATATGCTAAGGATTGCTGCTACATGTTGACATCTACCATGTTAACCTCCACTATTATTGATGATGTCAAGGCCGCTCAAGAGGAAACCTTGAAAGATGAAAACGTTGGTAATGAAGATATAAGGGTGCAAATGAAAAATATGGAAACTAGTGAATCGGGTTTGAAAGGAATTTACGGAAGAATCTGGGTGCCAAAGAATGGAGGCATGAGAAAAGTAATAATAGAAGAAGCTCACCAATCGAAATTTTCTGTACATCCCGGAAGCACAAAGATGTATAACGAACTTAAAGCAGATTTTTGGTGGCCCGGATTAAAGAAAGACATAGGTCAGTACGTGGAGAGATGCAGAACTTGTCGGTTAGTGAAAGCCGAACATCAGCAACCATACGGTAGTTTGCAACCGCTTCCCATTCCGGAATGGAAGTGGGAGCATATCACTATGGACTTTGTCACAAAGTTGCCGAAAACTAGGCGTCAACACGATGCAATTTGGGTGATTGTTGATCAGTTAACTAAGTCTGCACACTTTATACCGATTCGGGAAAGCTATTCATTAGAGAAGTTAGCTCACATTTACTTGGACGAGATAGTTGCTAGACATGGAGTACCGAAGTCCATTGTATCGGACTGGGACAGCCGATTTACTTCCAACTTTTGGTCGGCTTTACAAGAAGGGTTGGGTACGAGAATAGCGATGAGTACGGCCTACCGTCCACAAGCCGATGGTCAGAGTGAACGGACCATCCTTACTTTGGAAGATATGATGAGATCATGTGTATTGGATCTCGGTGGCAATTGGGACGACCATCTGCCATTAATAGAGTTTTCGTATAACAATAGTTATCATGCGACTATAAAGAAAGCGTCGTTTGAGGCATTATATGGGAGAAGGTGTAGGACTCCTACATGTTGGAGGGAAACCGGTGAAACGCCGATTGCTGGGCCGACATTATTGCAGGAAACGAATGAGAAGATTCAGTTGGTGAGACAAAATATGAAAGCGGCCCAGGATCGTCAGAAGAGTTATTACGACAGGAGGCACAAACCAATCAGTTTTGATGTGAATGATTGGGTTTATTTGAAGGTGTCACCTATGAGAGGTGTTACACGTTTTGTAAAGAAATGAAAGTTGGCTCCGAGATTCATCGGACCATTCAGGATTATCGAGAAAATAGGAAGTCAGTCTTATCGCTTAGAGTTACCTGAAGAAATGTCGGGCATACACCCGGTGTTCCATGTGGGGAACCTTAGAAAGTCATTTACAACCGATAACGAAGATTGGGCCGATCACACTGAGCTGCAGATTGAAGAAACACTTCGGTATGTTGAAGAGCCGGAGTGTGTGTTAGATACTAAAGTAAAGAAATTGAGAAGCAAAGAAATTGAAATGGTGCTTGTACGTTGGAAGCATCACAAAGGAGCGAATCATACCTGGGAGACTAAGTCTGAGATGTTAAAGAAATATCCGCAACTTTTTGGATCCGAGTAACTTCGAGGACGAAGTTTGAGCGTGGTGGAGCCCATGCTGTAACATCCTCAGATTTTATTTATTGTAATCGAGGCCTAATTAGATAAATTGTTAAATTTTGTAAGTTAAGTTGAATTATGAAAGTTGGTACGAAATTTGGATTAATTATAAAGTTGTTGCATTAATTAGAAATTGAGGAATTTCAATTTATTTAAGTGGGCATAATTAATAAATTATTAAGGATTATAAATAAAAGATAGAATTCTTTTATTTTATAAAATCAGTATTTAATGGAACCGAATAAGTAGAGGGGTGAAATGTGCCAAAAGCCGAAAGTTTGGAATAAAAGGGTGGGAAGGCTACATTTTATTTCATTTTCACCAAGCTATTTCTCTCTCTAAAACCTCAACTCTCTCTCTCGGCTCACTCTCTAAAAATCAAGATCATAAAAACTTGGATTTTGAAGCTGAAAATTTGGATTTAGCTTGCATTCAAGGAACTAAAACATCTGCAATTGACGATTTAAGGTAAATATTACTTCAACTCTTCGAAATTTAGAGTTTTGGGTCGGTTTTTATAAGAACCAAAACTCAGATTCGGAGTTCAAATGTTGATGCATGTGTTAAATGATTATGGATTAGTTTAAATCAAGTATATATGATGCTATGTACAAAATTTCAGCATCTGATTCAAGCTAAAAGTATGGATTTGAGGATTTTGTGTGTGTTTTAGTGTGTGTGTTCGATGGATGATGAAAAAAGGGTCAAAAAAAGGATTGAATTTGGTATGAAAGCATGTTAATGTTAGTGTTAAAATGCTTGAAATTAAGTGTATTTAAGTTGGTATAAATTATTTCATGTATTGAAAAAGTACCAAAAATGATGGAATTAAAATCTGGAAAAATGTTAAAAACTGCACAAGTTCGAATGGGGTAGGTCCGAATTCGGATCCGAGATAAACTCGGATCTGGTCCGAATTCGGATGAGGCCCGGATTTCAGGATAATTAATATATATCAAATTATTTCTAAGTGTTGGAATTCGAATGGGGGTCCGAATTCGGTTGGGGACCGAATTCGGATATGGTCCGAACTTAGCTTGGGTCCGAAATTAAAGGGGACCGAATTTGGATTTTTGTGAGATCCGAATTGGGATGCATGTGGGATCCGAACTGGGGGTCCAAATTCGGGTGGGGTCCGAATTCGGACATAGATCCGAAATGAGGACCAAATTTTACAAGAATTATAAAATTAAGTTTTATGAAATTAAACAAGTTATTGACACAATGTGTTGTTACAACTGATTTAACAGGTCCCTTCTGGTGTTGTTTAACCCACAGTGGGGTACTTTGTGGATCCGGTTGAAATTCCGAGGAGAAATAATATTGCTTAAAGATTAATAACGCACCCGCTGCGAGTACCTTTGATTTTAACATTGCTGCATCTACATTATGTTTGCATTGCCTGCTGAGGCATGTTGTTTCATTATCGTTTGGCATTCTACTAACTTGCCTATATGTATTGATGCACATTCATACTTGTTGCATATCCGTTCATTTGTTGTGCATCCTTTTGATGGACCTACGTGGTCGCATCTGTACTCTGATGTTACTGTGCTATATGACCAAGAGTTTGACACCTCTGTGGTCAGGATAGACTGTAAGTCATCCCCGATGTAATGTCTGCCTCAGATGGTTGGTTTTTCTTATGCCGAGTGTCAGCTCGAAGGAGCTGCGGCTCGGGATTGCGTACTTGGAGTACGTATGGAGTATACGGTATGTGTTACCGCGGTTACTCGGGATTGCGTACTTGGAGTACGTGTGGAGTACAAGGTGAAGGGGATCGTAAACTCTAAGAATCACTTTTTCTTAGAAAATCAACAAAACCTATTTAGGATTAAATTCGATTAAGTTATGAAAATCAACAAAACCTTCAGCGGCAGCTGATATGAAGACTGCTACAGCGTTTTTAACGGATCTATCTAGACGCGAGACCGTCAACGAGTGCGGAATCCTCGTTAACGGGTTGACGGAAACAACTCTCACTCGGAACACGGAGACTATCAACAAGCTGTACGAACGACGACGGACGCACCTACGAATTGATTCTCTCCGAAACAACACTAAAACCACTGATAAACTCGAAATCGCCTTTTGCTTAATCTCTCTCGAATTCTGCAAAAAGTCCTCTAATAATTCGAGTCTATCCCTAATTATAGAAGACCATTCGAGTTTGCCATGGGCCAGACTCGAATCAGGCCCAAGGCCCATTCGAGTTTGTCCCCTTGACATTCTCGAATTTGCCTTATGACTTAAATTCGAATCTGTCCTAGATTCGAATCCCAATTACTTAGTGAATTCGAATTTAATCTAAATTCGACTTTCACATATATTAAACCTATATTTGAAACTTATTTTTTTAACTTATGTGTTATTTTATCTTTGATCTTTATGTTTGAACTTCCTGTAATACATTACATCAAGTTCAACCATACAAACAATAACCATCAAACATATATAAACACTTATATCAAATACTCGTTAATATTCAATGCTTTGCAGTATTACTTAAACCAAAATGCTAATTCACTTAGACTGCTATCGTCACACAGGATGTACCAACAGCTTTGTCACTTTAGTACTTTTACAAGATATTTGTGTTTCAGGGTCTAAAAAGTCATTTGGAAGCAGCTCGGAAAAACTCGGCTCAAGACGTGCAGGTAGGGGCGCAGACTTACTTCCAGCGTACCCCAGCGCAGGGCTGAGCGTACCCCCCCCCCCAGTGCAGGGGCGCAGGCCTGCGCTCGTGCAGCATAAAAACCCAGCAACCACTTTCTGACGTCTAAAACCCTAGAGACCTCGACCTCTATAAATACAGAGCTCCTGCCACTCGTTTTCCAAGTTCCATATTATTAAAAACGCTGGCGGAGCCCTGCTACGGTCGATTCACGGATTAAAGTACGAAGTGTGGGAGTGCCGATCTTTCATCATCTACAAGCCTGAAGATGATTTCTGCAATCATTGTCGGTCAAGAACGCACGATGGAGGTCTAGAATCTTCATAACCATTTGCAAAGGATCTACAGCTAAGTTTTACTTTATTGAACATTAACATTTGTATTTATGTGTTTTATGATTATTGAATATTTGATGTTGCACAAATGTTGTACTTGTGGTTATTATTATGAATGAATGATTTAATTGTTAAAAGAAAGATAGTACATCGTGGTGTTATTATTTGTGTCGAGTCCATAGCTTAGGGATTAAGACAAATAATGAATGTTGCATGCGCTATACCGAGATTTATTGATTAAAGTTGTTCATGATTAATAAGATTACGAAATTGGTTACGTCTATGTGACCATTTTATAATGTTCAATTAGTAATAACTTGTGCCGTAGGGAATTCGTAAATGGTTATCTCTTCAAATTTGATTTGTTAATAACTTGATATTTGTTGCGCCATTGTTTAGAATTAATTTATTTTTAATCACTTCGCCAAACAATTAATTGAACAATGTACTCGCTTTCTTAGTCATAATTAACTAGCACATTAACCCTAATAAACCTACAAGTTCCATGCGGATTCAACCCTTACTTCCCTTCACTAGAAGGTAGTTTAGGTTATTTTTACGGGCCACAATAACGGCTCGTCAGTCCCTAGCACTTTAAAAATTACATAAGTGGTCCCTAAAAACACTGTCACTTGCAAAAATGGTCCCTTTTTATCTTAACTTTTTTAATGACAGTTTTGTTCTTTTCTCAAAAACAAATTTGGTCCCTCAAATATGTAACTAATTTTCAATTTTAGTCCTTATCATAAATTTCTACTTTTTGTTTAATTATTAAACGTTAATTTAAAAGGTTAAATATTATTATTGATACATTTTTGTTTTTAAAATATATATATTTTATTATTAAATTTATCTGTATTTATATATTTAAATTTTTTTAATTTATGTCTCTTTAAATATCCAATTTATTAATTAAAATTTTATTTATCTTTGGTTTTATTTGTAAAAATGTTTATACATTTTTTTCTTTTACATGTTTGCATCTAACTATTTAATTATGTTAATATTTTTATATTCAGTTATAATTCCAATGGAAAAAATATAAACTTATGGACTGTTTAATTTAACTATTTTGTTACGTATGGTGGCACTAATCCTATCGTTTGATTCTAATTATTTTGGTGTTTTATTCATTTTGATTTAAAAGTTTTTTTTTATTGTAATGCATTTACTAATTAATTCATTCTATTCTGATTATTTTGTTACATTAATATGTTTTCATCTTTATTCAAATTATATGTTGTTAGGCACAAAAAGGCCTCAGTCAAACCTGTTCTACATCTGAGGGGGAGATTTATAATCAAACCTGTTGATGCATTTGAAGGTTGAATTTAAGGCCTGTTATATGTCTTATTGAAACCTGAAAATGATTTGCAATATCAGTCTAAAGCTGTTCTATATGTTGCATGTGTTGCAACTTAGACAGTTTGTCCAAGCTGCTCTGTCTGCTGAACAGGCTGGACATAAACTGTCTACGCTGCTCTACACTGTTGAGCAGCTTGGGCATTTTAAAAGTGTTCTGTTCTTTGTGAACAGAACCTGTTCTTTGTGAACAGGCTAAACACTTTATGGAATATGTTTCCAAGTCATCATGTATTGTTTTTGACTACAAGATCAGTTTACAAAGTCGAAGACAAAGTGGAAAACAGAAATGCTCAGCCTGCCCAAGCTGTTCTGTAACATGAAGACAAAAGGTTATTTGAAAAAGGGTGACAGACCTTTTTCTTATATCAAAATAGGCCTTTACAAGGAATAAAGACGCAAAGTTGACATTCCTAAATTAGTTAAAGGCAATGCAACAGTAGACAAAGAAAAAAGACAAAAGTTCTGCACATGTGAAGACAAGTCTGCTTTTCAGAAAAGTGCAGAAAAGGTTATGTTGTCTTTTCAACAAGACTTCTCCTTTTTCATTCCGTCCAATGAAGATGTTTCTCTTAGATCCTCTAAGTGAGTATAAAAGGAAGCTTCTAAGGTCAGAAAGAAGTGTGAAGAAAGCTAAGTGCTGAAACCCAAGACTGAACGTGCAAGTGTGATTTTCATGCATGCAAACCTTCTGTGTAAACCAGCATCTGTGTGTATAAGCTGTTTTACATAAGCCGTTCCTTTAAGTCTTGTAAACACAGTGAGTGCTTCTTAGTGAGTGTATTCATTGCATACTAGTTTGAGTCTGTCTTAGACTAGTAAGCATACTGTTGTATCTGTCATCTCAGCTTGAACTATTCCGCATTCAAGCTTGTTTGTAATTAACAAATTGTTGATAATACATACAAACATTGAGAAAAGAGTGTCTAGTTTTTAAATTGCTGTATTCACCCCCTCTACAGCTTATAACTATATACTTTGGGAACCTCTCGGGACCTACAACTTGTATCAGAGCAGTTTAGAGTGTGTGTCATTCTAGATCTCTCATTCTCCCAAGTTTCCATGGACAACAGTGCTGCAAATTCTTCTTACTATGACAATGGCTCTATGGGCAAACCTCCCAAATTTAATCATCAAAACTTCTCTGGTTGGAAGTGCAGAATGATGCTCTATTTAGAGAATCTGGATGTACAACTTCCAGAGATAGTGATGGAGGGTCCCTATGTGCCAACCTCTGTTACTACCATAACTCCAACGGTTGAAGGAGCTGCTCCTGAAATCAGGACCTTTGAGAAAGCTAAAGCCCAATGGTCTGATGAAGACAAGAGATTGGTGGCTCTGGATGCAAAGGCCAGAAATAACCTGGTCATTTCTCTCCCTGATGATGTGTTCAAGCAGGTTGAGAAAATGAAGACAGCAAAGGAGATGTGGGATACTTTGTGTACCGTCTATGATGGACCCACAATCACACTGGACAACAGGATCAACAATCTTGTTAGACAGTATGAACTCTTCTTTGCTAAACCAAAGGAGACTCTCACTGAAACCTACACCAGTTTTACTGCTCTAGTGAATGATCTCAAAGCTGTTGGGATCACCAAGGACAGTCTTACCCTGGTGAATAAATTTCTGGACATTTTACCTGAAGAGTGGAACTACTTTTCAACAATCCTAAGGAACTCAGGTACTATCAGAAGTATGGATCTGGTCAATCTGTATGGATCCTTACTGAATGATGAACAGTCAAGGCAACAAAAGAGAAATGCCTTGGAAATGTACAGAAGAGGTGCAGCCTTTGTGGCTAATGTGAGACAGCCTGTAAATCAGGTGAGTGATGTGTTCATTCAACCTGATCAACAGGATGATGAAAAGGAGGAGGTGTCAGACGAAGAAGATGCTGCAGATCTTGCTGAACAAGATGATGAGCAAATGATAGCCATGCTTGTCAAAAGGTTCAACAAGAAAAGGTTTGGTAGAAACATGCTGCAAGGAGGTTCAAGGGCTGGCAAAAAGAAGGCATTTGACAAATCCAAAGCTGAGTGCTTCAAGTGTGGCAAAACTGGTCACATAGCTGCTGACTGTGTGTCAAAAGCTGTTGGTCAGTCATCCAAACCCAACAAGACTAACAAGGATGATGGCTATAGGGTTAAGTACCTTATGGCCATGGCTAAGCTGAGGAAATTGGAAAACTCAGTGTCTTCCAATCGCCAAAAGGGACTTATGGCAGAGACATGTGACTGGGAGGAATCTGATTCATCATCTGATGAAGAAGATAATCAATGTCTGATGGCCAACACTGATGTCCCATCAACAAGCAGTTTCAAACAGGATATGGCTGAAGCTGAAGCTTTCAGCAGCTTAGAGAACTGGAATTCTACTATGATGTATAAGGTACAAAATTTTATGGCTTACAGTTCTGAAGAAAAAGTTAAAATATTTGAATATATGCTTGTTGATCTAAAAGCTGCTGTTGAGAAGCATGATGCTTTACTATCTGAAATCTCTAAGCTTAAAACTGATCTTAAAACTAAATCTAGTAAACTGGACAGTTTCCATAAGTTGGAAACTGAGCTTGATGAATTAAAACACATCAACTCTATTTTACTGGAAGAAAAGAGAGAAACAGATATAAAGCATGCCAAGCTTCAAAAGATAGTTGACTCTTGGTGCCAATCTGCACAAAAAGTCAGCCATTGTATAAGTCAACAGATTCCTGCACAAATCCAAGCCTATCTTGGAGGGGATCTTGACACAGCAGCTTCCATTGTTGAGATAAGTAATCTGAAAGAAGATTTATCCACTCTTGGTGAACTTCCAAATACATTCATTCAAATGTGAATGGTAAACTAATCTCAACAAACAGGTTTGTCATGCCTCAAAATACTGACAGCTTGTGTGAACTCAGCTCAAAAGCTGATGTTGGAGTTTGTTCTCCAAGTCAGCCTGCTAAGTGCTCTGCTAGCTCACATAAGCAAAAGAAAGGAAAACATGTTCAAACTGAAGCTGTGGATGCTAAACCTGTTGACAAAACAGGTTCTGAGTCCAAAGCTGATGGTAAAAAGCGTGTTAATCCTTTTGATGCTAAACACTTTGAAAACAAGTTTTCAAAAAGTAAGCAGCCTGTTTTCAACAAGGGTAAGTCTCATGTTGAAAACAAAACTGCTGTGATTTCAAATAAGTTTTCAAATCATAGTGGTAAATTGGTTTTAAATGAAAATAAGTTTTTCAAAACCAGACACAGTGAGTATGCTGATAGGCAGCATAAATCACAATCCAGTAGGGGCAAAGGCAAAGCCATTGCTCAAACTGAGACAACTGGGAATAAGTTTCCCAAACATGTGGAAGCTCAAAAGCTAATCAAGCTTCCTGTCTTTGACATCTGTCCTCCCAAAAAGAGGAAAGAAGAGACAGTCAAAGCTGTGGCTATTGAACTCTCCACACAAGCTGTTGATTCAACAAAGAATGCTAAACCTGCTGAAAGAATCAACAAAAATAGCTCAGAATGTGTTTCTGAAGGATCTTCTTCCAAAAATACTAAAAAGAGAAAATGTTACAAATGTGGGAAGAAGACACATCTGGCCAAGGACTGTCCTGAATCTGAGGACATGAGGCCTGTTAACTCTGTTGTTTCTCTCACAGCTGTCACAGGCAGTGTTGGAAATGGCACAGTTACTGAGAATGGTATTCAAGCTGATACCATTCAGATAGGGAATATTAGTGTGGATATTTCAAATCCATCAACAAATGTTGATGAAGTAGGAGAACTCATCTCTGTGATGAGTTCCCCTAAAAATGACTAATAATTCTCTTATCACTCTGCAGGAAAAACAACCTTCCCAGGTTTGGTACTTGGATAGTGGCTGCTCAGGGCACATGACAGGTTGTAAAGAATTGCTGAGTGAACTCAGGCCTGAAAAAGGGCCAAAAGTCACCTTTGGTGACAATGTACAGGGATCCACTGAGGGATATGGAACTCTTAAAGCTGGTGCTGCAGTGTTCAAAAGAGTAGCCTATGTGGTTGGGCTAAAACATAACCTTGTTAGCATAAGCCAACTATGTGATGCTGGCTACAAGGTTAACTTTGATGAGCACCTGGGTTACATATTGGATTCCCAAGGCAAAGTTGTGCTATGTGCTCAACGAAAGAAAGGTGTATATGTTGTGGATATGCATTCTGCTGACCCCACAACTGAAACCTGTTTTCTCACAAGAACAAATGCTGATCTAAACTGGCTATGGCACAGAAGACTGTCACATCTGAACTTCAAGAACATCAACAAACTCTGTAAGAAAGAGTTGGTGACAGGTTTACCTTCTATGACTTTTGCTAAGGATAGATTATGCACAGCTTGTGAGAAAGGCAAGCAGAGAAAAACATCTTTTAAATCCAAACATAATTTCTCTATTGATACTCCACTCTTCTTAATCCATATGGACTTGTTTGGACCTGTTAATGTCCCAAGTCTAGGAGGAAGAAGATACACTCTTGTAATGGTTGATGAGTTCTCCAGGTACACATGGGTGATCTTTCTGAAGAGCAAAGGAGAGGCTGCTAGAGAGATTATTGGATTTGTCAAAAAGATGGAAATGCTGAACTCTGCCCAAGTAAAGCAGCTTAGAAGTGATCATGGTACTGAATTCAGAAACAGTACTCTTGAAGACTTCTGTGAAGAGAAAGGTATCACTCAAAACTTTTCAGCAGTAAGAACTCCTCAACAAAATGGAGTTGCTGAAAGGAGAAACCGAACTCTCATTGAAGCTGCCAGAACCATGCTGTGTGCATCAGGTTTACCTTCATCATTTTGGGCTGAAGCTGTTAACACTGCCTGCTTCACCCAAAACAGATCCTTAGTGGTGAAAAGGTTCAACAAGACTCCCTATGAGCTGCTCAAAGGGAGAAAGCCAAATGTCAGTTATTTCCATGTGTTTGGATGTCCCTGTTTCATTCTGAATCAAAGGGACCAGCTGTCGAAATTTGAACCTAAAGCTGATGAAGGTGTGTTTGTTGGCTACTCTGCTATCTCCAAAGCCTACAGGGTATACAACAACAAAAGAAGGGTGATAGATGAATCTATCAATGTCACCTTTGAAGAGTCCAAGAATGCCTCCACCAAAGCTGTTCCTGAATCAGTTTCAGGAGAACTTAACTTTGATGATCTGATGCATTCAATCAATGAAGAGGACTCAAAAGCTTCCACTACACCCAGTGTGGAACCTGTTAATCATGATGGACATGATGATGATTATGTCAATACACCCTGTGTGAATAAATGTACTGACTTAATTACAACTGCATGTCCAGAACCTATCAATGCTGATTTTCCCAGTTCCTCTGCTGATATGTTCAACAGTGGTCAGACATGTTCAACAAGTGAACAGGCTCAAGACAACAGTGTGTCTGAAAATCTTGAGAGCTGTTCAACAGGACCTGCTGAAGATGTTAACAACTCAGGTAAATCATCATTGAAAAATGATCCTAAGTGGATCAGGTGTCACCCCAATGATCAAATAATTGGTGACATCAACAAAGGGATACAAACTCGGTGGGACAGCTTAGGGAACTTTTGTATGTTCTCTAGTTTTGTTTCACTGATGGAGCCAAAGAAGGTTGATGAAGCATTAAAAGATGCCAATTGGATCACTGCCATGCAAGAAGAACTCAATCAGTTTGAGAGGAACAAAGTATGGAAGCTGGTCCCTGCTCCTAAAGGTAAAACTATAATTGGCACAAAATGGGTTTTCAGGAACAAGATGGATGAGCAAGGTCATGTCATTAGAAATAAGGCAAGACTTGTTGCTCAGGGCTACAGACAGGAGGAAGGAATTGATTATGATGAAACATTTGCTCCTGTGGCCAGGCTAGAAGCAATTCGTTTGTATCTAGCCTACGCTGCTCATAAGAGCATTAAGGTATTTCAAATGGATGTGAAGAGTGCATTTTTGAATGGGAAGCTGCAAGAAGAAGTCTATGTCAAGCAGCCTCCAGGTTTTGAAAATGAACAACACCCAGGATTTGTCTATAAGTTGGACAAAGCTCTCTATGGTCTCAAACAAGCCCCTAGAGCCTGGTATGACACTCTTACTGAATTCCTTATGAGCAATGGGTACTCCAGAGGTAAAGTGGATACCACACTGTTCATAAAGAAGGTGAAGTCTGATATTATGCTTGTTCAAATTTATGTGGATGACATAATATTTGGTTCTACTAATGAGCAGTTATGCAAGAATTTTTCATTACTCATGAAATCTAAATATGAAATGAGTATGATGGGAGTACTAACTTTCTTTTTAGGATTGCAGGTTAAACAAACCTCAACTGGAATTTTTATAAATCAAAGAAAGTACACTTTAGATCTTTTGAAAAAGTTCAAATTTGATCAAAGTTCTCCTATTAAAACACCAATGGCAACCAATGTAAAATTGGATGCTGATGCTAGTGGCAAAGCTGTTTCAGTAACAGCTTACAGAGGCATGATTGGGAGCTTGCTTTACTTAACTGCTAGCAGACCTGATATTATGTTTGCCACCTGTCTATGTGCTAGATTCCAAGCTGATCCAAAGGAATCTCATCTAGCTGCTGTCAAAAGAATCTTCAGGTACCTAAAGGGTACACCAGGTTTGGGTCTTTGGTATCCCAAAGACTCAAGCCTTGAGCTAACAGGTTATTCAGTGTGAAGACCACCCCTTACGGGACAGTCCTCAGAATCTAGGTCCCACAAATTGCAATACGATATCAACCATACTAAGATAGGGTAATTAGTTGCGGAATTAAAAATTACAAGTACAAACATTTTAGGATTTAGTTTACATATTTCAAGATAAAGTAATAAAAAGGGTAACATCTAATCTAATCATTACATCAAGCAATAAATTAAGTCTACCCAGAGCCACCACATTTGTCGTCTTCCAATCATTACCAGAATGTTTGTTGAGTGGTGGACTAAGAAAGTTTCAAAACTTGGATCTTTGATGACCTATGAACTAGGTCCTGCAGGTGACTTCCCTTTTTCTTTTCCTGTAAAATTTTAAAGCAACATCTGTAAGCAAAGCTTAGTGAGTTTATAGTTTTTCAATATTAACATGCGTGTCAAGCGGAGTCATAAATCTAAGCGTGATAAGTCTTGGCTGCCGCTACAGCCCTCGTCATGATTGAGATATAGTATCTTAGAATCGGATGATGTTCAAACCACACTCACGCTTATATCGTGGGGATCAGCCACATACTGGGCTAGCTACCAGTAGGTCAACATGGCCGAACATCGGAGGTCATTACCAAGTTCATAAGAACTGGTGAAATAGCCGGGTCTAGAACAATAGACCATAAGGGCTAGTCAAGCTGAATAAATCTTATCAAGTCTGATCAATGAAATAAGCATACGTCTTAGGAGTCATGATAGCAATGAATCATAAAGCAAAGTCTGAAGCGCTAATAAATGCAATATGAAATGATAAGCAAATAGCTATCATGATTCACTGGGCAACACCCATCCATGGTGTGCACAGGTCTCAATCCAGCTGATAAATGGATGTCAAATAATGTAACAGCATCAATATATCTCAAACGGATCTTTTGCATGTTCAATTTGAATATCTATAACTCACAGTGTTGGGTCTTGGTCAAACAGATATATGAATCTGCCACCTGAGTTATCTCAGGATTTTGTCAATCTGTAATCTGTCAAATCAGTCTCTGACCCGCTTTTAAGTCTTTAAGTCTTTAGTCTTTGTTCTGATAATATACTGAACCTGTGTCAGAATTATCATATCTTACCATATCAATATCATATCATTATCATCATTTCTTTGGTCGTTAAAATCTTTATTTTATCTGATTCTGATAACTTGTTCGTTCATAACTCATTCTTTGTCTTATTAATATTCTCATAAGGTCTGTACATATATATATAGAATTTTGTGAGATTTATCATAACCATATTGTACTTTTAATTATAATAGGTTGTTTAATAACTTAATCTTAGGTGTGGAACAAAACCAAATTTGTATTTAGATGGTCAGATTCGAACCATTCGAATCTAATTGATTAGATTCGAAAATTACATCACCTTGAACCTATATCATAGACTCGAAGCACATTCCTAGATTCGCACATATAGATTCGAATACACATATTCTCGAATTTAAGTTACTAGATTCGAATCATGCACACCATTCGAATCTAATCATAATTAATTGAATTTTGTGGGTGTGAGTCTCGAATCTATCCACCTAGACTCGAAGGTGTATGAATTTCGAGTCTATGTCATGATATTCGAATCTAGGCATTCTCGAATCTATTGATTAGATTCGAGTATGTTTCAAATCTAACACCATTTCAAGTCTGTTCTATGCATTTTCGAATCTGATCATAATATCCTCGAATCTGATCATATTTACAACTCTAAAACTTGAATTTCTAAAGCATAAATCACATATATAATCAATATTAAGCCTATGTTCGATTATCTTACACTTATTCTAGTTAATTTTGATAAAATGGCTTTAAATTTCATAAAACTCAGTAGATTCAAGAATATCCTATATATATAAAACGGAAAATATATATAAACTTACCTCAATTCGTCTGAATTCACGCAGAAATTGATATATCCGTGTAGTATTCGCCGAGATCTTCCTAACGGTATATTTATCTCGATGATCGGACGGTCGGTTTAGGAGAATTTCTAGAGAGAAGTTAGAGAGAGAAAACTAGAGAGAGAGAGTTAGAGAGAGGCTGAATCTGGATTTTGAATCTATATTCTCGTTTATATACGTCGTCTAATTATATTTGTTAGCTAACTCACTTTTATTTTTGTATATTATATCTCTTTTATTTAATTTTCTTTAATAATTAATTAATTCATAATTTAGATATTTATATAATTTAATTAATATTTCATTATTAATTAAATTATAATTCAAATAATTCAACCTTATTACATTATCAGTTCAAAATATTACTGAATTATGACTAGATCAGAAATTTGGTTGTTACATTCAGATTCTGATTTTGCAGGCTGCAGGTTAGATAGGAAAAGCACAACAGGTGGGTGTCAACTTCTTGGTGGAAAGTTGATCAGTTGGAGTAGCAAGAAGCAGAACTCAGTGTCCACTTCTACTGCTGAAGCTGAGTATATTGCTGCTGGAAGCTGCTGTGGGCAGATTCTGTCGATGCAGCATCAGCTTGAAGATTATGGCCTTGTGTATAGGAAAACTCCTATTCTGTGTGATAACACAAGTGCCATAGCCATCTCCAACAATCCAGTATTTCATTCAAGAACAAAGCATATTGAAGTCAGACATCACTTCATCAGAGATCACATTCAGAAAGGTAATGTGGAGGTAAGTTTTATTTCCACAAATGAACAGCTTGCAGACATTTTCACCAAACCTCTGGATGAAACAAGGTTTAATTACCTTGTCAGCAAGCTGGGCATGTTAAACAAGAGTGACTAAGTGTTTCTCAAAGGTCTAAGAATTTGTGTGTTTCACACTGCTCAAGTTTCTCTGAACAGCTTAGGCAGAACAGGTTATACATGTTCTGTACTTAGTCATTTGTCTAAAAAACTTGAACAGCTTAAGCATACAACAGGCTGAACAAAAACAGTTTATTCGTCCAGCCTGCTCTGATGGTCCAATCTTCAACCTGTTCACTTCTTCACACTGTCTTACAAGCCATTGTCTTGTAACCTGTTCAACTATTGAACACAACCTGTTCTTACAAAAGAGAGCAGGCTGAAGGCACAGTTTGAAGGGAGAACAGCTTGAAGACTGAGAACCTTGTGGTGACCATGATCATCACAGGCTTGACCAACAGCGTAGACCAGAAGTTTAATTACCTTTCTTCATAATTAAGTTACTTAAATTATGTTTTATTTAACTTAATTACTGCGGATAATGTGGGTTACGTGTGTTAGTGATTATAAAGGTCAAGTGGTCTGACAAATGTTCTGACATGGACAACCGTTCCGTTTTTCCGTCAACTAACATTTCAAATCAAACCGCCCAAATCTTTTCTCTCTCATACACATGACCATTCAAATCCTATAAATACCTACATACTGTTTCATCTTCGTCTTCCTCATCATTTCCAGAAATCCTCAAGAACCCTAAAAATCGACTAAGTGTCTTTTGCTTCTTCAAACCTCAAAAATTCCCAAATGGCTCACAGACCTAATCCCTTTCTCCCAGTGTTCGTTGGTGAGGACGTTGTCATACACTCGTCAGTCACCACAATGCTGACTATCAAACCCACCAACTACATTGCTAACTTAACCATTCCCAAAAACTATGTGGGGAAGGGTTATGAAGAAATGGTGGAGTTCCTTCAAGTTCATCCGTTGAACTACGCGATGACTGCATCTCCTGGTGTCCTGTACCAGGAGATGGTATATGAGTTTTGGTACACCTGTGCTTACAACCCAGAAACCAAAGTCATCCAAGGTATTATTCTCAATAGGACTCAGACCATTGAGATTAGTTCTGATCTGCTCAGGGAGGTGCTACATCTACCAACTGCTGCAACTTACGATAAGCCCCAAGCTGAAAATGATCAAATGGGCAATCTGCTACGCTTCTGTGGTGTGGCAGAACCCAAAATAGGAGCAACACTGTTCAGGAAGGACCTCTCTCCTACCTACAGCTTCTTATTCGCCTCAGTGGTGATGTGTTTTGGAAGCAAAGTTGGTTCATTTGACCAACTCAGCAGAGATGAAGTTCCTATCGCCCTACAGTTCGTGGATGGGACTACCCTTGATATGGGTAAATGGATTTTTGTGAATATGAGGAACCTGGTGCAGCAAGAGTCAAGACCAGCTGCTGTTCGATATCCCAGGTTTCTGAGCCTCATTTTCAAGCATGTATGTGGTGAGCATCTCTATAACTCTCAGCCTCTTCTTAAGACTGCTGCATTCCCAGTTATAGGGAATAGAGTTTTCTATACTCCAGTCCTGCAGAATGAGCCTCCTCTATCCACACCAATGAGGAGGCTGCTAGGTTTGGTGGAAGGACCCTCTACTGTGAGGGTGGATCCAGAGACTGCTCCCACCAGAAAATCCAAAGCCAGGTCCAAGCTTGTCAAAAGGACCCTGGCAACTGAAGCTGGGCCTGTGAAAAAGAAGGCCAAAACAGCTCAGTCTGAGTCTGTTCCTTTAGCCTCTGTGGCTGAGGAAGAGCAGACTCCTCACCCTGGTTCATTTGTTGAGCCTGAAGCCTTTGTGGCTGGTGCCTCTATGGCACAAGAGACCATGGACCAGGCCAGCCCCACTGATCCTAGCCCAATCTCACATCCTGTCCAAACAGATCCTCTTCCTACTCCACAATCACCCACATCATCCATCCATTACCAACGCAAATCACTAGCCAAAAAGAAAACAGCCCACAAAACCACTGCCTCTGTTCCCTCTCAACAGGGTTCAGTTGAAAAAGAAGCAACCCCAGCTGCCTCTCCTATTTTGGGAGCAGGTTCAGCTCATTTGGAGCCTGCTTCACTCCAATCTGAGTCTACCCAGAGTCAGCCTAGACCCTCTGGTTCCTCCCAACAGGAACCAGTTGTACAAACGGAGATACCCACATCAACTATCCCAGCCTCCCAACAGGCTGAGGATATTGAAAGACAGGAGTCCTCTCCACTCCATACTGTGTCCACACTGTCCCCCACTCATATCTCCTCACACCCTGAGTCTGCACGAGGTGCCCACGCTGCTGATATAGACCAATCAGCAGCTCAGCCTCAAACTTCTGCTCCCCATGATACAGCTGTTCTACACCAAACAGCTGCTGAGGGACCAACAACCCAAGCTGATGAACCTCAGGGATCACACCATCCCTCTGGTGAGGCTGCTCCCTTCATGCACATTCCATCAGCAGGTTTCACCACTGCTGATGTTGAAATGCATATCCCATCTCCCAATGATGAGGTGCCTTTAGACCAAGGCACTGCAGAGGGAACCACCACTGGTCTTCATGAGGGTGTTGCAACACAAGCAGCATCTGAAAGGCCCCAAACATCATCCCCTTCTCCTGGTGATGCAGCTACAGCCGCTGCTGAAGGACCTCTTGATCCCTCCAACCTGGGCCATCTTACTTTTGCCCAGGCTATGGAGCTTCTGTCCCAAGTCCCTCTTCCCTCTCCATCACATCCTCAAACACCAGCCTCATCATCATCTTCTCCATCTACCCACTCCAAACAATCCACCCATACACCACCATCTCCCAAAGACCTGCCTTTGAAGGATCAGCTTTCTTTGCTGACCAACAAAGTTGGTTCTTTGGAAAACACCATGCACTCCCTACCATCCATCATCTCAGACTCTGTGTCTGAGCAGCTCAAAGGCTTCTTTGATATGTTCAAAGAATCCTTCCCAGTCCCTTCCCATACTGACAACTCTTCACAGCTGATTGCACTCACTGCACAGCTGCAAACTGTATCCAACTCTCTCTCTTCTATCCTCTCCTTACAACAGGACTCTGTGTCCTCTATGGCAGCCATTTCACAACAGCTGTCATCTCTCCTCACTTCTTGCCACACTACCCTTCCTAACACATTGGCCAGCCTGAACACTCTTATTGGCTCTCTATCAAATACTGTGTCCTCAGACCTTGCTGATGTGCAAGATACTCTTGAAGTCCATCTTGCACAGCTTCAAAGCCTGTTGTTCACAGCTTTTGATAGAGAAAACATTGTTAAGCTGACCACTCTTGCTGATTCCCAAGCCTCTTCTCTTCAGGCCTGTCTTTCCCAGCTTGCAGAGGTTAAGGACAACCTGGCTTTCTTAGTGACAAGCCTGGTTGGCCCCAAACCTGCTGCCAAAACTGCTGGTAAGCCTGCTGACTTTGTGTCTTCAGGCAGACCAGGTGTTGAAGGTGCTGTTCCATCTCCTTCAAAGGGGGAGAAGTCATCTGCCTCGAAGACTAAGTCTAAGGGGGAGAAAACCTCTTCTCCTAAGGAGAAAGCAGTACCTACAACTCCCACTGGTCAACCAGCAGGGACATCTACAGGTACAGCTGAAGGTGCCTCTCAAGCTGCTATGCCTACTCAGGCTGTCTCTCCAAACCCTGCTCAGTCTAAGGGGGAGGAAGTCATTCCTGAGGACAGGCCTAGCAGTAAAAGGAGGCACTTAATTCTAACTGAAGAAGAAGAAGAAGAAGAAGAAATTCCTGAGGCTGCTGTCACTACAGCAGCAGCTAAAGGAAAAGAAAAAGCAGCCATTGATCAACAACAGCAGAAAGCAGCTGATCTTAAGTTTCACAAAGCCAGGGCTAAAGAGATGGGTCTTCCTATGCACAAGTACTTTGAGTTTAGAGAAGAACAGCTTCAAGCTCTGGAGGAATTGAGAAAAGAAGAAGAATATGCTAAAGCTGCTAAATCTTTTGCACTCCAAGAAGCAAAGAAAATTAAAATGTCTACCTTGGAGGTGCAAAAGAAATTAATGGAAGCTGCTAAGGTATCAGCAGGAGAAAAGGAGGGAGAAAAATCACAGGGTGCTCAGGTCTCTGTGACCAAGACTTAAGTACCCTCTGCCAGAGCCAAATTCCACTTTGACAACTTGGCTAGAAAGAAATTTCATGATGTTGCTACTAGAAGGCTTGCCAAGGAAGCGATTGTCAAAGCTGTTCCCATTTCAAGAAAAGGCACACAGTGGAAGCTTCAGATCACCAGGATGGGTGCAACAGGCCCTGAAATGGAATCCTACGATCACACTGATGTTGCACAGATGGGATACAGGGAATGGGTGGAACTGGCAGTTGCCCTGAGCCAGTCTAAGTCAGAAACGGCTAAGACTATCAGGGCATACATCAAGAAGCTGATGGAGAGAGTAAGTGAGCTGGGCCTGATTCCAAAAGAAGTAAAAGAGGGTGTCTCTGTGACATACCCCAAAATAAAGGCCAGAAGGACAAAGAAGGATACAGAAATGGAGCTACTCCTTACGCTGATTGAACAGGGCGACTATGCCATTGAAATAAAAGGAGTTGATCATAGTCTGCCTAAAGGAATAGAGTTTGAGGATGGCAAGATTATAGAAGAACCTGAGCTGGGGGCATTTTTTGTAGATCCCCTAACTCAGAAGAAGTGCTTCCAAAGAGCCTCAGAGCTGTACAAAGTTGATCTGAGACAACTTGCCGCCTTCAGACTTGCAGTTTCTTTCAGGCAGTCTAGCAAATGGAGAGCAGCCATCTGGGATCAGCTCAGAGGCTTCTATGAAAGAGGAGAGCTCAATGATCCCAAGTTCATGATTATCAGAAGTGAAATTGAGGAACTTGAGGATACAAGGGAAGAACTGGAAAGGATGGTTCAGGATCCTTCTCCATTGATATGAAGTCCATCTACCATCTGGGTAGGTGAAGAATGGAAGCTGTCCATCAGTTGGACAGGCTTGCCATTATCTGCTCCCAACTCAAACAGTCCAAACATCTTGTACATTAGTTGTACATCCTGTACATTAGTTGTACATCCTGTACATTAGTTGTACATTATTACATAAGTTGTAATTTTTGCTTTTACATTAGTTGTAAAATACATTAGTACATTAGTTGTACTCTTGTAAGAACATGTGTTGTTCTAGTATAGTCAAGAATCAGTGTATATATAAACTGATCTTTTACTTTACTGTAATGTTGTAATTTTATTTCAGCAAATGTACTGTAAAAATATATAGTGATTTTTGATAAGACCAGCTTGGACTGGTTATTGCAAATAGGGGGAGATTGTTAGGCACAAAAAGGCCTCAGTCAAACCTGTTCTACATCTGAGGGGGAGATTTATAATCAAACCTGTTGATGCATTTGAAGGTTGAATTTAAGGCCTGTTATATGTCTTATTGAAACCTGAAAATGATTTGCAATATCAGTCTAAAGCTGTTCTATATGTTGCATGTGTTGCAACTTAGACAGTTTGTCCAAGCTGCTCTGTCTGCTGAACAGGCTGGACATAAACTGTCTACGCTGCTCTACACTGTTGAGCAGCTTGGGCATTTTTAAAGTGTTCTGTTCTTTGTGAACAGAACCTGTTCTTTGTGAACAGGCTAAACACTTTATGGAATATGTTTCCAAGTCATCATGTATTGTTTTTGACTACAAGATCAGTTTACAAAGTCGAAGACAAAGTGGAAAACAGAAATGCTCAGCCTGCCCAAGCTGTTCTGTAACATGAAAACAAAAGGTTATTTGAAAAAGGGTGACAGACCTTTTTCTTATATCAAAATAGGCCTTTAAAAGGAATAAAGACGCAAAGTTGACATTCCTAAATTAGTTAAAGGCAATGCAACAGTAGACAAAGTAAAAAGACAAAAGTTCTGCACATGTGAAGACAAGTCTGCTTTTCAGAAAAGTGCAGAAAAGGTTATGTTGTCTTTTCAACAAGACTTCTCCTTTTTCATTCCGTCCAATGAAGATGTTTCTCTTAGATCCTCTAAGTGAGTATAAAAGGAAGCTTCTAAGGTCAGAAAGAAGTGTGAAGAAAGCTAAGTGCTGAAACCCAAGAGTGAACGTGCAAGTGTGATTTTCATGCATGCAAACCTTCTGTGTAAACCAGCATCTGTGTGTATAAGCTGTTTTACATAAGCCGTTCCTTTAAGTCTTGTAAACACAGTGAGTGCTTCTTAGTGAGTGTATTCATTGTATACTAGTTTGAGTCTGTCTTAGACTAGTAAGCATACTGTTGTATCTGTCATCTCAGCTTGAACTATTCCGCAATCAAGCTTGTTTGTAATTAACAAATTGTTGATAATACATACAAACATTGAGAAAAGAGTGTCTAGTTTTTAAATTGCTGTATTCACCCCCCTCTACAGCTTATAACTATATACTTTGGGAACCTCTCAGGACCTACATATGTTTTGATTTATTTACGAAATATACAAACCAAAATGTATCTAGCAAAGTATATAATCCAAACGTATACATCTTCTTAAATTAAAACATATAAATGTTTATGTTAACTTTATATATTTTATATATTTTACTTAAAAATTACTATTGATTCGAAATGTATTAACGATACAAAATATTTATGATAAAAACGAATATAATGTTAAGTTTATATATTTTATTGAAAATAATATTAAGTAGAAATGTACTAAGGTAACAAATATTTAAGTACAAAAGAATAAAATGTTAAGTTCTTATATATTTATTAGAAGTTATAACTAAATTGGAATGTAGTAAGAGACGAAATAGTTAAAAAAAATAATAATAAAAGACTAATTTTAAATTGAAACGTATTAATATAACAAATATTAGAATAAAAAATAAACATGTAACATCCGACAGTAAACCAGGTTAGCGAATATGACCTATTCAGTATTTACTAGCCAATTATAACCTAATCAGTGGTCATTAGAAATTAATCAAAGTGATTAACAAGGCTAGCTCATGAAGAAATTCAACTCAATTAGAATCAAATTCAACGGTGCGATGAATCGGGAAATCAATTAATCCAATCGATTTACGATATGAAGGATTAATTCAACTAAGTACATAATTAAATTATGATTAGTGACACTAATCATACACTAATACAATTACTTAACATTAATTATGCAAGACTAAAACAATTTATTAAAACAATGCATCCAAAAGTATTTATGAGTTTACATAAAAAGGGAAATACAATAATACATCCTAAATACTTTTATATAAAAAAATAAAAATCAAAATACATCATTTTTATACTATAAAAATCAGCCAACACAAAAGGGGAACACACTTTTGTGTCCCCTTTGACTTTCATTAAAAATATTGAAAAGAATTCATCACTTTTTCTACTTTTCCAACATGTTGGTAAAGTGTTAAACACCACCTTTTCTTTCATCATTTGCAAGACCAATTCTCTTCTATAAATAGAGGACTCATTTCTCATTTCATTCACACCTTGAAAGATCAAAATCCTCTCATCTTTTCTCTCAAAAAAATAGGCCAAGAGCAACCAAGAACACCAAAGTTGCATCTTTTTGTTTCTTCAAGTTCTTCAAGTGTTTCTTTGGTGCAACAATTCAAGAACTCAACTCCTACTCATTTGCATTCTTTTAATACATCAAAGTAAGGCTCCGTTTGTTTTTTTAAGAGTTTAGACGTCTAAACACTTTTTACCGTCTGTTTGATAAGATGTTAAAAAAAGTCTAAAATCTGTTTAGATAAGATTGTTTGTTTTTTAAATATAAAATGTTTTATTACATACAATTTATTAATTTTTATAGTTTTTAGCATTAAATTGTTAAATTTTTTTACTTAAAATAAAATACTTTTACCTAATAAATTATTAATCTACTGACATATTTAAATTATGAAATGAAAATTTAAAGAGAAAATGCATCATGATCAATTAATTCTATTTAATACTTCTTACAAATATCAACTTATTCTAATACACCAAAGCATACAAAATAAAGTATCGTAACAACTAAAATCAATCTTCATAATTGTCCCAATGTAAAGCAAACAGTACAATGATAGATAAATATTGCAACTCAAACTCATTCTGGAAAGCGACTATTGTCACGAAATACAAAACAATAGCTACCAAAACCATGCACACTCCAAAGATGGTTCCTCAACGATTGGCCTTTGCAACCCTCTCGATCTCATCCTTCTTCTTAATAGCATAGCTGCACAAAAGTAACAAACCAATCACCATTGGATAATTACATTGAGCATGATACAACAAGTTTACTAATAATGTTATTTCATTTTATGGTTGGATTTGTTTGACAGAAAACAAATATCTAGTTGTGGGTGTGAAATGAAGTTGCAACTCAAAAAGTCATAATAGAAGACCAGGAAACCAAGCAATAAACATATGCAATAAACATGGAGTACAGTACCTATTTGATGAGCCCTTGGCAGCATTGATGAGCTCATCAGCAAGGCACTCTGCAATGGTCTTGACATTTTTGAACGCACTCTCATGTGCACCGGTGGTAAGAAGATAGATAGCCTGGTTGAAACGTCTCAGGGGAGAGATATCAACGGCTTGACGCCTAACAACATCAGCAGAACCAATCCTGGTTGCATCTTCTCTTGGTCCACTGTTTATGGCAGAAAACTTAACCACTCAACATCAGGTTACAAATAGGAAAAGTAGAACGCTAACCAAACTTATGGCCATCAAATCATAGATACAGAAATCCTACAATATAAAACAAACAGTACAATTCATAGATACACAAATCCTACAACAAAATCACCAAACTTAAGGCCATCAATCAAGTAAGAACTCAAAAGAAACAAAACCCATGTTCCAAAAAGCCAAATTTCAAAACTCATTTCAATTTCATAGCCAAAAAGTTAGTACCAAGTAAAAAATGTTTTCAAACAAAGAAAGTTGGAACTCAATCAAACGTTAGGACTAAACCAAAACAATTTGATTAACAAGGTAACAAGCAAATTTACTATCCAAAACATAAGATGCTAATAATTCTATATTATATTGAAAAAAAAAACAGACACCAAAAAAAGAAAATTATATTTCACCATCACCTATATTTCCCGGAGCTTTTGACATCCAGAAAGACTAGGACAATGAGTAATTTCACAATCATACCATTCACTATTCAAATGTTCCCAACAGAGTATATAACTGTCAATTAGCATCTAGTGTCAATGAATTTGATAAATCAAATAGCAAATGAACATTACGTGTAATGTGGAACACAAAAAGTCTTTGTTGCTTATGGATTTGCCTTGGCAAGAGTGTTTTTAAATTCAATTATGAGGCTTCCTTTTGTGGCTAACCTAATTACGTAGTGTGTCTATTACGTAGTAATTGTGGCATTAAATCCCCTTTTGCCCTGTTGATCCAATGATTAACACACACACACACACACACACACACACACACACATATATATATATATATATATATATATATATATATATATATATATATATATATATATATAGGAGTCTGCTGCTGTGAATAAAGGTTGTCATGACATTTCAAGCTTCTCTACTCTTAATAATTATACTTATCACTCCTTATGATTATTAGGTTCCTGAAATAAAAATCAAGACTGTAGAGTTGAATGGCGTCCTTGTTACTCATGCTTTGATTACTTTAAGGGTGCGTTTGGTACAGGGAAATGGGGCTAGAGAAATGGAATTGAAACCATTTCTCTTGTTTGTTTAGCTCTGAGAAATGAAAAATGAGAAATAAAACAATTCCTTTTCTCTATTTTCATTTCTCCTTCCCATCCAAAGAAATGGAGAGAATTGACAAGTTTCAAGTCTCTAGGGAAATGAAAAAAAAAACGGAGACTTCAGCCTTCCCCCACCCCCCGCCTCCCACCCCCAAACGTCTGCATCCTTCTCATTTTTTCCTCCCACCTTCACAAAGAAACCCTAGTGCGATTTTTTCGCTCCCCGTCGACAACCTTCTCCTCCGGCGTATCAAGCAGCGACGACTGCTTATTATTCGTTTATTCCGGTGTATCATCTTCCCTCAGCAGCATAGACCTCCGACGGCCACCTACAACTCCTTTGGTGGCGAGCTACAGCAAACCCAAGGTATGTTTTCTCCCTTTTTTCTTTTTTGTTCAGATCGAAAGCACTCTTTCTCTCTCGTTCGATATCATGTTGATCGAACAACACTCTCTTTGGTTTTTGTAAGATCTGTTGCATCTCAACTTTGTTTTGAATTTGGGTATGTATTCGGAAGATTTGTTACATCTCTGTTACACTCATATTTCTCCCTAGTGAGCTTAGCCAACATCATATATTGATTTAATGGATATGGGAAAGGTTCAGACTTTATCCCTCTATTAAAATTTGGTATGGTGTTCTGTGGATTTTCTTGGAACTTTGCTGTCACCTATTCTTTGATTTTGAATTTTGTCTTCCAACATTTTGTTACTCTTACAACGGGTCAGGTTTGCCAATTTCTGGAGGTCTCTAAGTTATCATTTTCTCCAGAGTATGGTCCAAAGTTGAAAGAGGACTATGTTTTGGTTCGGCATTTAAGTCATATCCAAAAAGATGGTGCAGATGCAGGATGTTTATGTGCTGTTGTTGCAGAAACAGTTGGCAAAAGGTTAGTTTCTTAGAAAATAAGATATGTTCTTATTTATCCTATTGTTTTTTAGAAGAAGCAAATCAGCAAGTTACACTTTCTAAAATTTAATTGTTGTATGTTACTTGATTTATGCAGGTATGGGCAGTATCAAGGTTGTCAATGAGTCCATTTTGGAAATCAATGGGAGGCAAATAAAAGTAACTAGCCAGAGGTAAAATAATGGATTTGGGTTTTTCAACATTGACTTTTGTTGGCATCAATGTGCAGGGAGGTGCCAAGAAGGTGGTGATCTCAGCTCCTTTCCATCAGCTGATGCCCCTATGTCTTTTGTAGGAGTGAATGAAACACATACAAGCCAACATGAATATTGTATCCAACGCAAGCTGCACAACTAACTGCTTGGATTATGGATTTCTTTAATGTAATTTGTTTAAGTAAGAATCAAGCAAACCCACATATGTAGCTTGTAGAATTTTGTTTAAGTATATTTTTTAATATTGATAAATGTATTATAATTATTAATTTATGCTTCTTCTTGTATGTTTTTTTTGGAATTGAATAAAAAATTATTATAAAAACATGCATTGTTAAGAATGATAAAGTTGATTGTGATTATTTATGATTTAGTTTGTTATTGTTGTGGTAATTTTTTATTTTTGTATCTTTTTTATGTGTGTATAATGGATTATTATGAAATTTATGATTGTAAATGAAAAAGTTAGTAAATATCTCTGTTGAATTCTCTGTTGTACCAAACAAGAGATATGATTCTCTGTTACATTTCTCTGTTGAATTCTCCGTTCTACCAAACAAATGAATCAATTCTCTTTCTCCAGACCAATTCTCTTTCTCTCCAATTCCATTCTCTGTTGTCATTTCTCTGCAATTCCATTCTCTGTACCAAACGCACCCTAAGTGAACTATCTATCAAGTGCGCACAACATTATTCATGGTAAGTCTATTATTTAAACTTGAAATTGACGTATTCTGTAGTATGTCATTTTATCATTTTACACTCTACTAAATCAACACCCAGATGCCAAAATTCTAGATAGAACAATACTAGTGTATCAATCGGAGAACTAAACATTAATACATACCTGATGTTCACCGGAGAGTCGATTTGATACGTGAAGGGGAGACGATGGTCACTGGAGAGTCGGAGATGGGAGAAGAAATGTTCACCGGAGACTCGGAGAGGAGATGACAATGGTCACCGGAGATGGGATCGAGAGGGGAGACGACGACAGGGGATTGAAGAGGTATAGACATGAGCGGTGAAAGGAGGAGCAGTAGGGTAACCGTGAGTCTGTGAGCAGTGAAAGGATTTCAGAGGCGTGAGCGGTAGGGAAAACCTGGGTTTCAGACCACAGATTTCAGATAAAAGTGACTTTTTGAAATCTAATCAAAATAGACCACGGTCAGACATTAGACATCTGATTGGGTTGAAAAAAACAAACGAGTTTGAACCTCTTTTGTCTGACCGAATCAGACAAAAGACCCAAAAACAAACAGACCCTAAGTAAAAACTACCTTATTACTTATTTTATTTAAGTTGTTACAAGTCTTGCATAATGTATACAATCACCAACAACAAGTTTCATTAAAACTCATGTTTATAAATAACTAGTTTTGTTTTAAAGTTTGTTTCTTCAAATGTGTTCATAGATATATGAACACATAATGTAAGCTTAAATATTATGAAAATAAGTTATATAAATGTATTTCATAACCTTTTATACATGTGGTTTTTGAATAAACAACAAAAATCACAAGTTGTTTCAAGTTTATGGAATCCGAATTTTCGGCAGAAATATTAAGTCGACTTTTAAAAATCATAACTAATTCATAACTTAACTAAATGAGTTGATTCTTGTCTCAAACGTTAAATCTATGTCTTAACTAAAAATCGGGAAGTTTTCATAATTTATTTTGGAGTTTAAGACCCCCAGAAATTATTTGGGAAACCGAAAGTTTGACAGCTCAAAAATGGCCAACATAGGGTTTTCAACAAGCTTTTTCCCCAACCTAAACATCTCGAAAAATGGTTGTTCTTGACTTTAAAAATTCTTTGTATATATTAGTTTAATGTCCAAGAAAACCAAAGCCTAAAACGTTTTGGAGCTTGGTCAAAAACAGCCTCAAAGTAGGCCGAAATACATTCGACAAGCTGGAAAATTATATATATATATATATATATATATATATATATATATATATATATATATATATATATATATATATATATATATATATATATATATATATATATATATATATATAAACTTGACGTTTAAGTGGGTTTTATTTATAAACTTGTAATGTTGGGTGATTTAAGACATAAAAATCTATAAATATATATATCATCATATATTAGAGATATTAAGTCCTTATTATCATTTAGGACTCGATTAAACTCACCCGACGCATCATCCATCCATTTATGCTAAAAGCTTTTTACGCTAGATTTTTGCCATCGCAATCCCGGTGAGTCTTCATAGCCCCTATTTTCACTATCTATTGGGGTGGAAATACATGCACTGTTTTCATATGGACATCAAAGCTGTTTATTTCTTATATGTATTACATGTTTGGATCCATCAGCCCTCAAATCATGAACCGTTAATTGCATTTATTTGCAAGCGCGAATATATTATGGATAGATCTATCGGGGGTCATGTCCCCCATTCGGGTTAGTTCGGCTCGGCTAACAGCGGGTGCATATATATTCAACACACGGTATTACGTATGGGAATACTGCACAGGGCAAACTCATTTAATTAAGCTTCGGTTGCATGATGGTTTATGTAATACATACACGGAATTTATGCTTTATAAATTCAACTCATCTGATAATGTCCATACAACTGGTATTTTCGCGTAAACCTATGAGCTCACCAACAATTTGTTGACGTATTTTAGCATGTATTTTCAGGTGATTAAAGCATGCGCACTTATCGCAAGCATTCCAGGGCTTCCGTTCATTTTGGAGTCGAATCATTTTCAAACTCGGAGATTTACTTGAATCTTTCCTGATAAACAAAAATGTGTATTTAAATCTTGGTATTTTAAGAACTACTTACGCTGTATTTTGGGTTATGTAAAACAATATTTGTATTTGAAGTTAAATTAATGTATTTTTGAAAACGTCCCTATAGTGGTCGTTCGTTATGATTATGGTTACGCTTCCGCGACGTCACGCTTCATTGCCAACCGGGGTAACGGGGTGTGACAGATTGGTATCAGAGCCATATTTATAGTGAACTAGGTTGCATTACTACCCTAGACTATAACTGTTACAAAACTAAAGTTTCTCCAAGAACTGTGAACAAATATATGGACCCTGATGACAATAACATGTCGAATAATACGGTTATTATCCTCTTAGACTCAGAGGATGAATTCTCACCCATGGAACAAGGAAGCCAAAGTGACACTGAGGTGTACTTTGGATCAGAAACCCACCCAGACCCAATCAATGACGATGTAATGGACCCGTCAAAACACAAGGAGGGCAACTGTGGCCCTGCAGCACAAATTGCTCCACCATCAACACCACATATTCCATCCTACACCATATTTAGAGGCCACCCCAATGGACTATTGAAGAAGTTCACCCCTAGGAAAAGGGTGTGACTGGGACAACGGGAGTCTATCCCGGTACCTCCCCATCAGCCAAGCCTGCCACAGTAGCGACGGGCAACCATAAGACAGTGGGGATGGATGCCTCACACTCTCTAAGAATGGAGAAACGAGGAAGGGATTCAAAGCCAGTTTGAAGTCGGAACACCACCTTCTTCTCAAGTGCCGACACTTACCCAGAAACCTACGTAACAAAGGATGCCTGTGTTGGTGGCAAGGGCCGCTAGACACGACCCCCAATTTAGACAAAATCCACCAAGAGCTTGGTGAGATCTTTGCCAGGATTAAGCAGGAGCAATACAAACCACCAATAAACCTTGGGCCAACCAGAATACCCAGGCGATTCAACAAGACGGAATCGACGAATTGTGACAGCGCCTAAAGCCCGCAGTGCAGAACTAACCAAACGACTTAACGCTCTGGAGTACAAGGAAACCCCGGAGGCATCTCATAATTAGTATCCTTTAATAGTATTTCTCAAGGCTTTACTATGTGATACATCTTAGGGTGTGTAAGGCTTTAGAATTTATCGGAAAATTCCAACCATATCATGTACAAAGATTAGGTTTCCAGCATTTTGATGAAAAACTAAGTTTAATCTATAACTAGGAGCATGAGGATATGTAGTACGACAATCTGCCTAAGAAATTTCAAACCCATACACTTAACCTCTTACCCCATTAGATACCACTTATGCATTTCTACTATTTGATACCGATGCTGATAAGAACTTTATATCCACTAAGTTCAGTAAGCAGAAAAATTCCATTCTTACACCATTAAGTGTCACTTATGCTATTGATGTTGATGACAGTAAGACGCTTAAGACAAATAATATAAGTCGAGGATGCTCCTTAGAATTAGTAGGCCAACTCTTTGAAACAGACTTGATGCCCGTCAAACTGGGAAGTTTTGACGTGGTCATAGGCATGGAATGACTATAGAAAAATCGTGCGGAAATAGTGTGCAACAAGAAGACGGTTCATATACCTTTAGCCAATAAGAAGGTCCTTACTGTCCAAGGCAAAGCAAGAAATACCAAAGTAAGCATCATCTCCAGCAATAGGACCCCGAAGTGTTGAAAGAGAGGGAGCCAAACGAAAAGTGGCTCGAAAATATCCATATTATTTAAGGTTACCCCAAAGTTTTTCCAAAACACTTACTTGAACTCCCAACATCGAGGCAAGTCAAATTCAAAAATCGGCCTAGTATCAGGTGCGGTACCAGTGGCTCGAGTACCATGCCGATAGCTTGGTCCAACGAACTGTAGGAGCTCTTAGATAAAGGGTTTATCAAATCGAGTTTTTTCGCTTTGGAGGAGCTCCAGAGTTGTTCATAAAGAAGAAGGATAGAACCTTCAGAATGTGCATCAATTACCAGGAGCTAAATACACTAAAGGAACCAATACCCGCTCACAAGGATCAATGACTTGTTTGACCAAACTCCAAGAATTAAGCGTCTATTAGAAGATCGAACTAAGGTCAGGTTGTCATCAGGTTAGAGTTCGCAAAAAAGATATTCCAAAGACAGCCTTCAGATTCCGTTTCGGTCATCATAAATTCCTATTAATGACGTTTGGATTAACCAGTGCCCCAACGATACTCATGGACCTCATCGGGTGTGCAAACCTTATCTAGACAAATTCGTGATTGTATTCTTGAATGACTTCTTAATCTACTCACGAAACAAGGAGGAGCACGAGCAAACATTTAAGACTGATTCTAGAGTTGTTGAAGAAAGAACAACTATATGCCAAGCTTTCTAAGTCTGACTTTTGGTTAAGATAGGTAAGATTTCTCAGTCACGTGATCAATAATAAAAGGATCCAAGTCGACCTCGCAAAGATTGAGGCTATCAGGAATTGGTCAACTCTTAGAACCCCATAGAGATACGACGGTCCTTAAGACTTGCCACTTATTATAGGCAATTATCAAAAATTTCTCAAAGATCACCGAAGCTCTAACAAAACTGACTCGAAAAGACATTAAGTATGATTGGGGCGAGGATCAGGAGACATCATATCAGTTATTAAAGCACAATCTATGCAGCGCGCTTATTTTATCCAAGAGAAGCAAGAAATTTGTAGATTACTGTGACGCTTCACACAATGGGATGATATAGAAAGATAGGGTCATAGCTTATACTTTATGAAAACTTAAGGTTCACTAGGTGATTTACACAACGCATGATCTAGATCTTGGAGCAGTAGTCTTTATCTTTAAGACTTGAAGACATTAGTTATACGGTAAGAAGTGTACTACAGACCATAAGAGCCTCCAACACATCTTGAACCAAAAAGAGGCGGATATGAAGTAATGCCATTGGATGGAGCTAATAAGTAATTGGAAATGTGAATTATAACTCGGGGAAAGCTAATGTGGTTGCAGATGCTCAGAGCCGAAGGGAACGAGCTAAGCCGTTAAGAGTACAAACCCTAGTTATAACCATTCAACCAAACCTTCTTTCCTTAGTTCATGATGCACAAGTAGAAGTTGTTAAGGAGGAAAATATGAAAAATGAAGCTCTGCACGGAATGGATAAATAGTTGGGGATAAGGGCTAATAAAAATCAATATTTCATGAATAGAATCTGAATACTCTGTTTGGTGGAATAAGAAAGCTGGCTATGGATGAAGGACACAAATCAAGATATGCCGTTCACCCCGGATCCGATAAAATGTATCATGACCTCAAGGAGCTATACGGGTGGCCTAACATGAAGGTTGACATTGCCACATATGTCAACAAATTCCTAACATGCTCCAAAGTTAAGACAAACATCAGAAACCATTTGAGTAATAGTCGACCGCCTAACAAAATTCCCACACTCCTACCAATCAAGGAGAACAACAGAATGAATAAGCTAGTCCAAACGTACCTCAAGGAAGTCGTCTCCGGACACGAAGTGCCTATTATAATCATTTCGGATACGGATAGCAGATCTACATCTAGGTTTTGGGCAATTATTACAGCAAACTGTGGATACAAAGTTGGACATGAGTACCACTTATCACCCTCAGACCAATGGTCAGAATAATAGAACGATCCAAACCCTAGAACATACATTAAGAGCCTGTGTAATAAATACTCATTTTCCTTAGTGGAATTATCGTACTACAAATAGCTATCACTCGAGTATTAAAGCTGCTCCGTTTGAGGCCCTCTACGGGTGAAAGTGTTGATCGCCGATTTGTTGGGAAGAAGTAGGAAATAGCCATATCACTGGCCCTATGATCATTCATGAAACTACCGAAAAGATAGTATAGATGCGGAACTGACTAAAAGTTGCCCGCAATTGTCAGAAAGTTATGCAGATGTAGGGAGAAAATCCCTTTGAGTTCTAATTAGGAGAACGAGTACCAATGAAAGTCTCCCCATGG
Source organism: Centrapalus pauciflorus (assembly GCA_020465985.1). NCBI lineage: Eukaryota > Viridiplantae > Streptophyta > Magnoliopsida > Asterales > Asteraceae > Centrapalus > Centrapalus pauciflorus. Next base: position 3,357 of record JAANYP010005685.1, on the reverse strand, counting down.
AAGGGTGTAATACGAATAGGAAAATAAGGAAAAACTAAACCCCCGATACATTGGCAATGCAAAGTCTTAAAGGGAATTGGACTCGTAGCTTATCGTTTAGAGTTACCACCAGAGCTTAGCAGCATGAACAATACCTTCCATGTATCGAATATGAAGAAGTGTTTGTTAGAGGAGACACTTGTTACCCCCTTGGAAGAGATCCAGCTAGCTAACTGATAAACTTCGCTTCATCAAAGAGCCGGTTGAAATAATGGACCGAGAAGTCAAGAAACTAAAGCACAGCCGGATCCCAATAATAAAGGTCAGATGGAACTCTAAGCGAGGTCCTGAGTATACATGGGAACATGAAGATCAGTTGCGGGAAAAATACCCTCATCTGTTCTCGAATACTCAAGCAGTGGAGAACACGAGCTAATTTCGGGACGAAATTCCTTTAACAGGGGGAGACTGTAACATCCGGTAGTTAACCAGGTTAGCGACTATGACCTATTCAATATTTACTAGCCAATTATAACCTAATCAGTGGTCACTAGAAATTAATCAAAGTGATTAACAAGGCTAGCTCATGAAGAAATTCAACTCAATTAGAATCAAATTCATCGGTGCGATGAATCGGGAAATCAATTAATTTGATCGATTTACGATGATTAATTCAACTAAGTACATAATTAAATTATGATTAGTGACACTAATCATACACTAATACAATTACTTAACATTAATTATGCAAGACTAAAACAATTTATTAAAACAATGCATCCAAAAGTATTTATGAATTTACATAAAAAGGGAAATACAAGAATACATTCTAAATACTTTTATACAAGAAAAATAATAACCAAAATACATCATTTTTATACCATAAAAATCAGCCAACACAAAAGGGGAACACACTTTTGTGTCCCCTTTGACTTTCATTAAAAATATTGAAAAGAATTTCTCACTTTTTCTACTTTTCCAACATGTTGGTAAAGTGTTAAACACCACCTTTTCTTTCATCATTTGCAAGACCAATTCTCTCCTATAAATAGAGGACTCATTTCTCATTTCATTCACACCTTGAGAGATCAAATTCCTCTCATCTTTTCTCTCAAAAAAAATAGGCCAAGAGCAACCAAGAAAACGAAAGTTGCATCTTTTTGTTTCTTCAAGTTCTTCAAGTGTTTCTTTGGTGCAACAATTCAAGAACTCAACTCCTACTCATTTGCATTCTTTTAATACATCAAAGTAAGTAAATACTACCTTATTACTTCTTTTATTTAAGTTGTTACAAGTCTTGCATAATGTATATAATCACCAACAACAACAAGTTTCATTAAAACTCAAGTTTATCAATAACTAGTTTTGTTTTAAAGTTTGTTTCTTCAAATGTGTTCATAAATATATAAACACATAATGTAAGCTTAAATATTATGTAAATAAGTTATATAAATGTATTTCATAACCTTTTATACATGTGGTTTTTGAATAAACAACAAGAATCACAAGTTGTTTCAAGTTTATGGAATCCGAATTTTCGGCAGAAATATTAAGTCGACTTTTAAAAATCATAACTAATTCATAACTTAACGAAATGAGTTGATTCTTGTCTCAAAAGTTAAATATATGTCTTAACTAAAAATCGGGAAGTTTTCATAATTTATTTTGGAGTTTAAGACCCCCAGAAATTATTTGGGAAACCGAAAGTTTGACAACTCAAAAATGGCCAACATAGGGTTTTCAATAAGCTTTTTCCCCAACCTAAACATCTCGAAAAATAGTCGTTCTTGACTTTAAAAATTCTTTGTATATATTAGTTTAATGTCCAAGAAAACCAAAGCCTAAAACATTTTGGAGCTTGGTCAAAAACAGCCTCAAAGTAGGCCGAAAAACATTCGAAAAGCTGGAAAATTATATATATATATATATATATATATATATATATATATATATATATATATATATATATAAACTTGACGTTTAAGTGGGTTTTATTTATAAACTTGTAATGTTGGGTGATTGTTAGGCACAAAAAGGCCTCAGTCAAACCTGTTCTACATCTGAGGGGGAGATTTATAATCAAACCTGTTGATGTATTTGAAGGTTGAATTTAAGGCCTGTTATGTCTTATTGAAACCTGAAAATGATTTGCAATATCAGTCTAAAGCTGTTCTATATGTTGCATGTGTTGCAACTAAGACAGTTTGTCCAAGCTGCTCTATCTGCTGAACAGGCTGGACATAAACTGTCTACGCTGCTCTACACTGTTGAGCAGCTTGGGCAATATTAAAGTGTTCTGTTCTTTGTGAACAGAACCTGTTCTTTGTGAACAGGCTAAACACTTTATGGAATATGTTTCCAGTATTAGTATTGTTTTTTGATACAAGATCAGTTTACAAAGTCGAAGACAAAGTGGAAAAACAGAACTGCTCAGCCTGCCCAAGCTGTTCTGTAACATGAAGACAAAAGGTTATTTGAAAAGGGTGACAGACCTTTTCTTATATCAAATGGCTTTACAAGGAAGAAAGACGACAAAGTTGACATCCTAAATTAGTTAAAGGCAATGCAACAGTAGACAAAGTAAAAAGACAAAAGTTCTGCCACATGTGAAGACAAGTCTGCTTTTCAGAAAAGTGCAGAAAATGTATGTTGTCTTTCACAAGACTTCTCCTTTTTCATTTCGTCCAATGAAGATGTTTCTCTTAGATCCTCTAAGTGAGTATAAAGAAGCTTCTAAGGTCAGAAAGAAGTGTGAAGAAAGCTAAGTGCTGAAACCACGAGTGAACGTGCAAGTGTTTTTCATGCATGCAAGCCTTCTGTGTAAACCAGTATCTGTGTGTCTAAGCTGTTTTACACAAGGCTGTTCCCTTAAGTCTTGTAAACACAGTGAGTGCTTTCTTAGTGAGTGTATTCATTGTATACTAGTTTGAGTTTGTCTTAGACTGTGACATACTGTTGATTCTGTCATCTCAGCTTGAACTATTCCGCATTCCAGCTTGTTTTAATGAACAAATTGTTGTAATACATACAAACATTGAGAAATAGTGTGTAGTTTGTAAATAGTTGTATTCACCCCCCCTCTACACAGCTTAAAGTATATACTTTGGGGACCTCTCGGACTACAACTGGTTCAGAGCAGTTTAGAGTGTGTGTCATTCTAGGCATCTCTCATTCTCCCAAGTTTCCATGGACAACAGTGCTGCAAATTCTTCTTACTATGGAACATGGCTCTATGGGCCAAACCTCCAAAATTTAATCATCAAAACTTCTCTGGTTGAAGTGCAGAATGATGCTTCAACGTAGAGAATCTGGATGTCAACTGCCAGAGATAGTGATGAGGGTCCCTATGTGCCAACCCCTCGTCACTACCTAACTCGC
>JAANYP010005684.1:0-53204 GCA_020465985.1 Centrapalus pauciflorus | reverse complement strand
ATAATTATTTGTTATTAATTTTATAAAGTTGGTTAATAATTCATTAACAGTTACATAATTTAAATAATTTTTCTTAAATGATCATAAATTAAAAGTGGTTCACTTTCACTTTTTAATACATACTTATTTAAACATAATATTATATAACCAAAAGTAGATTTAATAAAATAAAATTTTATTAAATAATATATCTGTTTATAAAATTATAATTAAAATAAATAAATATTTAAAATAAAAAGGTTTGAAACTTTTATCATACAATAAAAACTTAATAAAATAATTTAAAATATTTGTGATGTTAAACTTAAAACAATAGTTTTATATTTTTAATTAAATATTAGATTATTAAGTGTACTATTTATATCTATTAATTTTTTTAGAATTGATAAAAAAAAAGTATTGAAAACTTATTATAATTGCTACTAATAAGTAATAGTAATAGAAAATTTTAAGAATAAATGTAGATTTTAAATTTTATAAATTAGTTTAAAATTTAAAAATCAATAATTTTGTAGAATATTTATGAATGAAAACATATTAAATATAATAAGGAAAATTGTATCTAATTTGTCAACATTTTATACTTAATATGATTTAGTTAAAAAAAAAATTTAATGTTATATTAATAAATAAATATTTGTTTTAAGATATAATTATACAAATTAAATACAATTATTATATGCATGTTTCAAATTTAAGGATAATATATGTGTTTTAGTTATTAGTAACTAATTGGTTTAATAGTTTTTTAATATAATGAATTGAAGTGATTAATTTTAGGAAATAAATTAGGAAAGAAAGATCAAAGATTATTTATATATTTTTTAATTAATTAAATTTATCGTTGAATGGTTTTAAATTAGGAAAAAGAGCGGGAAAAAGAAAAGTAATTCGTTGATAGAGTGACATGTGGCAATAAGATGTTCTTATTTGTTATAATATATAGATACAACGGTTGGTTTCATATGATTCCGCTTTCGAAACCATTTTTATGCGTTTAACGTGTAATTAAAGTTGGCACAAGTCGTTTGTCGAAACAAGAGCGACGAGCTGAATCCGAGTCTCGATCTAGCAAGATCGAATTGTAGTAGATTATCTTCGATCTGATGTCCACCGATGATGATTGAAGTCCTCTTTTCAAATACTGCATTTTCCACGAACCCGAGACAAGAAACTTCCTTCTTCACCTGTACCATCGAATTCGCACCAAAAATCCTCCAGAAAACTTTCTTGTTTTGAAGAACGAGGTCGATCGGAGGCACACCAGGACCGACCCGCGTACTACCCAGGCTCGTGGAATTAAAACATAAACTAAAAGGCGATACAGGTGTGATTTTAGGCACTCCCTTAAGTGATTTCGCGAATGCATCAACAACCGCTTTGTGAATCGAAGGATGTAACACTGTGTATGGATGAACAGTGCTGATTTTCGTTCCACCGTAGCCTTCTTTGTCAATGGACAACAGTGTCTTGTTTACTCGTACTTCCTTCCCATTTATCTTGATCGATTTTACGCCAATGAAGTACTCTGACGAAGCATCACCTTTACTATACATCGAAGCTGTGCTAACGGGGTTTTTAATTAATGGCGTGTAAACGAGATTACTCGAAGCATCAGTGTTTAACAAGAATCTATACGGCCCATCCCCGAAGAAAACGACACCAGGAGAGCTCGTAGATGAGCTTAAACATATAGCAAACACCTTACGAAAGCTAAAAGCCGACGAGAACTGATACGGTAACGATACTCGAGTCCTTCCAAGCCCAGCCATACCAACAACGCCATTGGCAAGCCCACGTAAAACCGACCCACAAACTGCCAAGAACCTTGGAACCGTAACCACACGACCAGGGTTCGTCCCATCGGTCGACTGAATCGCAACAACATCCGAACCAAGATCCCCAAGCGTGCCAGTACGGGTAACAGTGTTATCGGGCATAAACGCACACGTATTGTTATTGCACCCGGGCTTACGACGTCCGGAACACTCGGTGACACAGCCATTGGACTTAGAGAGATTGCATTGTGCTGAACCACATCGGACCGGACGATAGGTGGATGAGACGTAGCCGGTATCACAATCGGACCACATGAACTGACCACCAAGGTCAAGGGTTAGGGTCACTGGGACAAGAGGGGTTCGCTGGTTTATTTGAGTGATATATTGAAGAGTTGATGAGTCTTTGGTTACATTTAGAAGAAGTGATTTTGGCCGGAAACTGGTTTTGGATTCAGATGATGATAATGCAAGGAATATTTTTAACAAGAAAAGGCAATGAACTATTGATGCCATTAGAATAGTTATGAAAATTTTAAGGTTTGTAGGGGGGGATTAGATAGGGGACCTAATAATTAATAAGTAATAATATTTAGAGTAAATTACAGAAATGGTCCCCGTGGTTTGCTCAAAATTATGGAAATGGTTCCTGGTCTTTAAAAATTTCATAGATGGTCCCTCAAAACACTATTTACTTGCATAATTAGTCCTTCCATTTATTAAATTTTTCTAAATGAAGATTGTGCCCTTATTCTCAAATTCAATTTTGGTCCCTATAGTATTTAGTTAGTTATGGTTTTAATCATTTTCATTATTTTTTTGTTTTTGTTTTTGAATTTTAAATGTTAATTTAATAAAATATGATTTAATTATTTTATTTTGATTCTCTTGTGTATATTCAATTTATTTATTTTACATTTCATTTTTTAACATGTTTATACCCTTTTATATTTTTATATTTTAGTAAATTACAATTTCATTGTGTTAATATATTTTGATTTGATTATAATTTACCAAAAATATATAAATCTAGGATTTTATTTGTTTTGATTAAGATATTTTGTAACATTAATACCTTTGAAATAAAAATTTGTCCTATTTTTCGTTTTGATTTACATATTTTGCCACATTAATTTGTTTCAATTAAACTTAGTATTTTAGTTATTTTATTGTAAATACTTTGTTACATTAATATGTTCTGAGTTAATTGTATCTTTTAACAAAACTATGTTGACTTGACATTTGATTCGTTTTGATTTAAATAAATTTTTTATTTAAAACGTTACAATTTAATTATAATTTTTAAAAATATATATAAACTTAGCAATTTATTTGTTTTTGCGTAAATAGTCATGTAAATACCTATCGATTTAATTATAATTTTTAATGTTTTGGTTTGTATATTTCTTTCTATACATTCTGGTTTGTATATTTCATTATATAGGTTTCGAAACGTATGTAATGAAAATATATACGTATTATTTAAAACATATATACGTATAAATATATGTGTGTTTCAAAACATATAAACAAAATATACAAACCAAAACGCTAAAAGTTACAATTAAATTGATAGGTATTAACGTGAAAAAATATTTAACAAAAAAACAAATAAAACTCTAAGTTTATATATTAACTTTAGAAGTTATAATTAATTGAAATGTATTAAAACTAAAACATATTTAAACTAAAACAAATAAAATGTCAAGTCGACATAGTTTTATTAAATATTATAATTAAATCAAAATGTAGTAATACAACAAAATAATTAGAATAGAACAAACAAAATACTAAGTTTAATTGAAACGGATTAATGTAGCAAAATATGTAATTATAAACGAAAAAAGACTAAATTTAAATCGAAATGTATTAACGTAACAAAATATTTTAATCAAAACAAATAAAACTCTAGATTTATATATCTTTTTCTAAAATTATAATCAAATCAAAATATATTAACGTAATTAAATAGTTAGTTGGTAACGTATAAAAATATAAAAACGTATAAATATTTTAACAAATGATTTAAATAAATAAATTGAATATATAAAATAGAATTAAAATAAATACCGAATAAATTAACTACATCACATTTTATTTTGTATTTAAAGTTCAAAAGACAAAAATAAAAAATTATAAAAATGACTAAAACCAAAACTAATTGGATATTATAGGGACCAAAATTGATTTAGAGAATAAGGGCAAAATCGTCAATTAGAAAAAGTCAAGAAATGAAGGGACTATTTGTGCAAGTAAATAGTATTTTGAGGGACCATTCATGCAATTTTTAAAGACGAGGGACCATATACATAATTTTAAGCAAACCACAGGGACCATTTCTGTAATTTACTCTGATATTTATGATATCAGATCTTTTCTGAACAGTATTATAGTTTTATAAGATTGATCACACTGTCTACAAGAAGCAAGTGGGCAATTTAATAACACCCCAACCTGGAGAATAATTATTATCTAGTTTAAGTGAGTGACAGCTGTATATTATTAATTTTGTTTTTATGTATTTTTAATTTTTTATTAGTTTATTTACCCATACGGATTTATTTAATAATAATAATTTAATAAATTATAAGTTTTAGAATAATTATAAAATTCGATAATAAATAGTACAAACATTAAAATCTTATGAAAGAGATATGACTCAATATTAAATTTAAATATTATAGATTATATCTATATATTGATTGGGAAAAACATAGTTAAATCCGTAACTTTATTTATAGTTAATAAAAATACATAATTGAAATACAATAAATTATTAACTTTATTAATAAATTAATATCATCTTAGAAATCGGAATTTTCATTTTACAAATACTCTCTATTAACCCAGGTTTGTTAAAAGGGATCCTTGAAACATAGATACTAATTAATTGAAATTAATTATTTAAATAAAAAATGTACAAATTACATGTCTCAAATGGAGGCTATGCCAGTTGGTACTTTAATTAAGTGTCAAGTAATCTATTTATTCTTTTAATAGAATAGATAGATATATGTTTAGATTACGTATTTTTTAAAGTGTTACAAATGACTAGATCAACTATTTTGAATCCAATACTATAGGTGCAACAATTCGGACATTTTTTAAACTAAAACAATTTGTTACAAGTGTTTTTATGTATCGGTGCAAGAATTTGTTTTTATGTATTTTTATGTTTGTTTAGAGTACTTAATCAAAGCAATGTTACAATTGTTCATTGGTTTGATTAAGTAAATGTAACACCCACCCCGAATCCGGAAATGTCACGTCAATACAATACACAGGTGGCAATATCTCAATATTCTATCATGCACACGTCATAGGATAAGCCGATATCATTGACGATTTAAAACTTTCACATAATATCATTAACATACAATTCACTGGTTAATAACATCCCATAAGACACGAACACTAACATAATTGTTAACGAAGGCAGCTACAACAGTCTTCATGCAACGGCGAGACTCTGATCGACAACTCAGCTACTGATCCCTTCACTGATACCCTGAACATGGTAGACTCGAATACGTAAGCTCGGAAGCTCGTGAGTACGCGAGGGTTAGACTCTGCACAGTAAACACATAGCATGCGTACACATAGCACATACACACAGCACAACTTTATCTCTATTCCTGGCAATCAACATCATAACGCAGGTATGAACACACAGCATGAGATCCGAAGCCCTGCACACAGAATCACTGAGAGGGGGACCCTTCCCCAGCTAACGACCGTGGCCGCGGTGGTTAGCCACAACCCTGTAGCACGGGCGCGAACCGGCTACAGGCCCTGCCGTGTATACACGCCCAAGGACTGTTAGGGACAGTCAACCCGCGCGATCACACATCGCGAATCACCGTCCGTATGGAACTCATCACGGACCCCCGGACTGGATCTCATCTCACGCACACATATACACATATGTAAGAACAGAATCATACCTTACGTCCACGTCCCTGTCTCGTACACAGTATAACATAATATACACAAATAACACGATACACTCAGAAAATGGAGCGCTCGTTTGGAAAAGACTCGGGTACTCACCTGGCCAATTCACTAATCCCGGAATCTCTGACTTGGCTCGGTTCGCTGACTCGTCCCTGAAATTACACAAATCACAACTGTTAACACGATTCTCAACATAAACGGAAAGCCGACCCGAACACACCACTTTAACATATCCGGACCCAATAATAATCCCGACCGAAACCCCGAAGCCCAGACAAAACCCGATCGATACCCGAAACCCAAACCAATCCCGACCCAAAGCAATCCCAACGAGACCTAAAACTCAACCTTAATACCCTTACAAAACTCAGCCCGATAGTCCTGAAGGAACACAATACCAATTCGACCCAAAACCCTCTAATGAGACTCAACTCGGATTTTCACTGCAGGCTACCAGTCGCGCGGCTAACCCTCTGTAGGTCGTGCCGCGAGGAAGCGAAACCCTGAACCCTGACCTGCGATTTTCAGCTCTACCCAGGAGTTATAACTCCTTTCAATTACGAACTCAGCTCTCAATTAACCCATACAAACACTATATACATGACTTTCCAAACTCAGGAACCATTACAACACTTCTCATATACACAACCCAAATTAAAGCCACTAGATTGAGATTCACTTACCTTCTTTGGTCAAGAACACACAATATGAAGATGATGAAGTTAAGCCCAAGTCTCACAACAATTTCAGGATTGAAGGCTTGCTTCTGCTGGAATTCCTCACAAGAACACACACACAAACACCTTATGGGTTTCTCAAAAATGGATAAGAAGGAAAGGGGATAAGCACATATACGTACGTTTCTATCTCAACCGGTCCCGAACCCATTAACCCGAACCCGATATCACATTTTCACTATTAACATCCTTTTAACCCATTTAATTCCAAGATATCAAAAATATAATTAATCCACTAAATTAATTACCCGGTGACACGTAACTCGTAACCCGACACGTATATATCCACTAATCGGGATCTCATTGGGCCACCACAAAATTAATAAATTAAACATCTACTAAAATAATTACACGCAATTATCTCGAAAATGAGATGTTACAAATCCTCCCCTCTTAAAGAGATTCCGTCCCCGGAATCTATCGCAAGTCTATTCGCATTTACACATTTCTTATGTTAAATCCCCGAAAATTGAACTCATATATCTCAACATGGCGACTAACAACTTTGATAAATTCGCATTTGAACTCTGAATGACAAAATCGTCACTAGCACACACACCATCACTTCACAGTTAGGCAATCCACTAATAACTCAGTTAAATCCTCTAACTCGCACATCGGCAACTGATAGATCCTCTATTCACAGAATCTTCTCGTGGCGTTACCTCATAAGCCACTCGGTCCGCACATGATCTCAATCCATCGATCTTCGCTCTCTTTCATCACATACTCACATAGCTCTATATAGATCATCCACTAACACAACAGACCTTCAAATCCACTCGTAACAACACATAAAGACATCTTCATCGAATCACTAACGCAAACACATAAACATGATTAACTCATAAAGGGATTAAATCCACTCTCAATAGACTAATCCTACTATCACAACAAAACCCTCAACTCTTTTCACCACAACAGATAGACGCATCTCATAAAACGCAATATCATAGATATGGATAGCACACACTAGAGTTTAAATCCACTATCAATATGATAATCCACTAGCACATCACAACACATTCACAATAAATACTTATATGGCCCACATAACTCAACAGGATTAATCTACTAACATAGCACAATGCCCAACCCCAGAACTCTGATAACCCATCTTACCACAATATATCCCACTCTCACACACATACCCAGATAAAACAATCCCATGATCACAGACACAACGAAGCAGTCACACACAACAGATTACATACACTTATCACAAACATAGCCCAATAACCCGCCCCACAACTGACACACACTTAAAGCAAGCTCAGAAAGACATACCCGAAACCATATCAGCATCATCTCGAGCTTCCTCTGCAGTCGCCTGAAAGACCCGGCCCCTTGCCCTAGTATCATGACGACGGCTCTGCTCTGGCCCCACTAGAACTCGCACCCTGCACCGCTGGTCCCGCCTCTGGACAGTCTCGTACTCTGTGCCCCGGTCTCCCACAACGGAAGCACAATGGCTCTGGAACTGTACATGTGGTGGCAGCATGCCCACGCTGACCGTATCGATAACACCTAGGTACGCACGACCCACTATGGCGACGGTGGCATATCGGGCACTCCCGATCTCCAGCCGAACTGTCTCTCCTATCGCTTCTATCTCGAGGCCTCTGCCCTACGCTGCTCTGGCTCTGCCCTGTATATCTCTTGAACTCTGTCCCGAACGCCGTTCTCTTGAATCGTCTCCGGAATGCCTCCGATCTCTCGAGGACCGCTCAGGGGTCCTCGCACGTCGACTCTGAGAAGATGGCTCCTCCCTCTGCTTGGCTATCTCCCGCTCCCTTATGCGGACCATCTCTAATGCTCTAGCAAAAGTAGAAGTCTCGTGCATCCCGACGAACTCCCTGATATCCGCTCGCAGTCCATCAACAAATGCATCAACCTTCCGCTACTCGGTGACAATGTGCTGAGTCGCATTCTGGGAGTACTCATTAAACCGATCCACATACTGCTGCACCGTCATCTCTCTCTGCTGTAGATGAAGGAATCGCCGCTCCATCTCCCGCCTCTCGTCTCTAGGAATGTACTGCAGCTCAAACACGGCTCTAAACTGATCCCACGTCATCGCATAAGCTGCAGAAGATGTCATCGCTGACTCTATAGACTACCACCACTGTGACGCCCCTCCCGTCAACAGATAGGTCGCATAACCGACCATATCTCTCGGCTCCACGTGCGCAACTCGAAAAGCGGCCTCCACCTCACGCTTCCATGCCATTGCCATCCCTGGCTCCCTTTCACCTCTGAACTGGGGTGGATCTCCTGTCATAAAGTCTTTAAAGGACCCACCCCTCCTCGAAGTAGACGACGAAGCACCAGCCCCAGACTCCGTCTCAGTAGACCGAACAACTGGCCCCACATTCTGACCCTGTTCCCTCTCCTGCTCTTTCTGCTGTCTATGAAACTCAGTAAGGACCTCTAGCAGCTCTGATTTGCGAATAAACTCGTCCCCTGCCGGCTTACCCGCGTCGGATCCCTCGCCCTGATCTGCCATAAGTATCTACACAAACCGAAACAATTGAGAACCACAAATAAATCACCCAGCGTTATACACTAAGCCAGATTAGTTAACTCCACTAATATCAATCGCAATGGATCCCCCACGGATCGAAACAAGGTTTAAGTTAAGCATCCACTAATTGATACTCAGACTTCAAACCACAAGCTCTGATACCATGCTGTAACACCCACCCCGAACCCCGAAATGCCACGTCAATACAATACACAGGTGGCAATATCTCAATATTCTATCATGCACACGTCATAGGATAAGTCGAAATCATTGACGATTTAAAACTTTCACATAATATCATTAACATATAATTCACTGGTTAATAACATCCCATAAGACACGAACACTAACATAATTGTTAACAAAGGCAGCTACAACAGTCTTCACGCAACGGCGAGTCTCTGATCGATAACTCAGCTACTGATCCCTTCACTGATACCCTGAACATGGTAGACTCGAATACGTAAGCTCGGAAGCTCGTGAGTACGCGAGGGTTAGACTCTGCACAGTAAACACATAGCATGCGTACACATAGCACATACACACAGCACAACTTTATCTCTATTCCTGGCAATCAACATCATAACGTAGGTATGAACACACAGCATGAGATCCGAAGCCCTGCACACAGAATCACTGAGAGGGGGACCCTTCCCCAGCTAACGACCGTGGCCGCGGTGGTTAGCCACAACCCTGTAGCACGGGCGCGAACCGGCTACAGGCCCTGCCGTGTATACACGCCCAAGGACTGCTAGGGACAGTCAACCCGCGCGATCACACATCGCGAATCACAATTATTCATAATTGTTAAAAATGTAACACCCCGAATCACAATTATTCATAATTTTTTGTGTTGTTAAAAATGTAACACCCCGTGTTTGAGAAAATATTACATGGATTTAATTTATAGGTTGATTAAATTATTAATATTGCGTTGTGGCAATGGTATGACGATTAGTGGAATGAACATGTGTTGGGGTCGAGTATACATTTCACCGGGTTATAATTTCTAGCGGATTATTAATAATTATAAGACCACCGAATTAAATGAGAATATTAATACTAATTATGAAATACTGATAATTGGGTCGGGTATCGGTGTCGAACGTTTAACTCTTTGCTTCATTTTCTGACATTCCAAAAACAATTGAGAAGTGTTGTGTGTATTTGTAAGAGCAAACAGAAGGAAAAAAAGCCGTAACAGATCGAATTGAGGTGTGGAATTCATCTTCATCTTGGGTTGTGGTATTCTTTAACTTGGGAAAGTAAGAAACCTCTAATTTAAATGAGTTTATTGTGTCAAAAGCTGCTGAATTATGGAAATTGGTTTAGCAAGTGTTTGCAAGTGGTTATGTATGGTTTTTATGGGTTGTAATATATTTCATTCGGCAAAATTATAAGCTGGAATAATTCATAGTTTTTTTCGTTGATAAAAACACAAAAATAAATGAGTTGCACTTATTTTGTACAAAAAATCAAAATGATTTAAAGTATTACGAATGAAAAAGTATTGCGACCCATTCATTTTTTAGTTTTTCTATGAATGAAAAACCCATGACTCATTGTGGTTTATAATTTTATGAATTAAATATTTTGAGACTCATTTTGATTTTTAAATAAGTAACTATGACCCATTTAAATTGGGAAAAACTAAAAATTGGAACGATTTGTATTATTTTATTTGGAAAAACTAAGAAAAGGATGATTCGTAGTTTTTTAGTTGGAAAAAAGTGAAAATTAAAATGATTCATAGTATTTTTTGTCCTTCATATTATGTATAATTGTGATTCAATAATCGAATATTATCTATCCGTAAATATTCGGAATATAACTTTGGTTTATTTTGGTGTTTATGAAATATTAGAAAACTTAATAAAATACAATAAAATATGTTTTAATTTGATATGTTACTATTATTGATAAAAATTTGAAAAGATGTTACTATTTTTGATAACTGAAAAGTTGGGGACCTGCTAAACAGGTTTGCAGGTCACCCATTACTATTATTGATAGAAAAACAAAAAGTTGTTACTATAAATGATAAAAAATAAATAATGATACTATTAATGATAAAAATGTCAAAACTTGTTACTATTTTTGGTAATTTGCCTATAAATAAAATATATAATTAAGAAATTATAATATTATTAACTTTTTTTAAAAGAAAACTAATTATATTTTTTATAGTTATCGCCTACGAGTCTATGGCTGTTTATCTGAGTTATTAACAATATTATTAGTTTATTACGTTATTATTTGAAACAACGACTAAGTTTTATTTTTACCATTCAATTTTTAGATTTTTTTTGATTCAGCCATTAAACTATTTTTTTCTCGATTTAACTACTAAACTATTTTAGTGATTTAGCCACTGAAAATTATCTCGATTTCACTACTAATTAACTATCATATTTGGTATCAATTTACCCATTAATTTTATACATTTTTCCCAAAATAAAACATCAAACAAAAGTTTAGTGGTTAAATCAGGAAAAAATAGTTTAGTAGCTAAATAAGACAATTTTAAAAGTTGGATGGTGAAAATGGTATTTAACCCTGAAACAACAAGGAGTATTTTTTAAGGTAAGAAATACAAAATTATATAAGAATTTATCTATAAATTCAAGAATACCCTAGAAGGCAAAAATCAAAATTCTAATTGCTAAACTACATCACAGCCAAATGCCAGGTTCATAGTCTATTTTTTATTTTTTAATTTTAAAGGATGATATAAATACACTCACTTCACCCTTAATTTTACTAAATACATTATTCTTGCACTCATTAATTTCACTAGTGGCAAAGTAAAAGCTACTTTCAAACATGCTTTTTTGTGTGCTTGTTACTTTGTTAGATCCCTTCTTTTTTATTGATCCATTGATAAATCACAAGGATACCTTTTGTTGAGCTATTTGAACGTATGGATGTTAAAGGAACAATGTTAGAAGATATACAAAATGGTCGGTTGTTGTGGCGCAACTATGAAAATTTTTCTAACTGAAAGAGATCCAAAGTTGATCTGCCAAAGTAATACGACTAATGCTGATCAAAACACTTTGATTCCATAGAAGTTCTCGTGTGATCATAAAGTTAATCTTAGGGAGGGATATACGTGTAACTAGTTGAGTGAGATTTAGACTAGTTCTCGTTTTATCTTGAGATTTCTGTCATCTCAACTTGGTTATTACAAAGAATTACCAAGTCACTGGGCCCTTTCCCCACATTGCTTTATGTGCTTTTATTTTTTGTTTTGAGTTCGACTTTCATAAATTTTACTTTTTAAGATTAAATGCTATGAGATTAAAAGAATATAAAGTTGATAACTATGAAAAAAAAGTAAAGAATAAAAATATGTAATGATATATATTATCCAATGTGAATACCTTTGTATTACCTTTACAGCTTATATACAAGTTGTTTTGTGTATTTGATTGTACACTACAAGAAAGTCTTATTTTTTTTAATTATAAGTGTATAAACTATTAATGTAATTGAAGCCGTGAAACACGTGGGCGTGTTTAAAATAATATTTGCACTTTGTAAATCCATAATTTGGAAATTTTTAGGCAAAGAATATTTAGGACCGTTACACGTAGGCCATGTTCTCGTGACTAGTTGGAGCTTTTGAATGTCTTAACTTTTTAAAAGACTTGAAAATTTTTACTTTAATAAACGTGTCTGATAAAAGTAATTGTAACCATAGGTTTTAATATTAAATGACATAAATAGAAATTATTATTAATTCATAGTTACTGTTTATAATTATTTGAATGGTAAAAAGATAATTTGGTTTGACCAAAAGCTCAATCTTTTTCTGAAAGATACTTCAGTGGCTTCTCGTAGAATAACTTTTAAAAAGTTTTCAAATATTAATCAAAAGTTTAAGCTCCTATCAAACAAACGGATCTTTTGAGCTTAAGCTTCCATAAGTATAAAAGCTGAAGCTTTCTAAAAGCTACTTGCCAAATACCCCCGTATTCCTATGTTACTTCCACACCCCTTATGTCCATAAGGTCATCTATACTAATCGAACACAGATTAGATAAACAATAAAAATATGAGTAAATTACTAAAATGGTCCTTCTGGTTTATCATAATTAAGGAAAATGGTTCTTCAAATTTCAAAGTTACATTGACGTTCTCTCAAATCACTGTTGCATTTATAAATGGTTCCTTTTGGTGTGAATTTTTTTTTAAATTACTAATATACCCATAAATTTTGGTCCCTTATTATTATAATTATTCACTTTTGATGAAAAAGAAGAAGACACCCTCCAACGTAAACTTGTTGATGTTGAGGGTCTTTAAGAACCACAAATTAGCCCCTCTAGTTCCTCCAAAAAAGGACAAGTTGAAAAGAGGCAAAACCTGTTGTTACCACTCCACCTTTCGTGGAGCCTCGTGTAACCACTGTGAAGCCTGCCTTACTTCACAATGAGTCTACCCAGGGTCAGCCTTAGTCACCTTAATCCTCCCAAAAGGATCTAGTTCTAAAAAAGGAGACAACCACATCCACCGTTCCACCCTCACCACAGGGTAAGAACATTGAAAGATAGGGGTCATCTCTACCCTTTACTGAGTCCACAATGTTTCCAACATACACTTCTCCACACTGTGAGTCTGCAGAAGGTGCTAAAAGTGTCGGTTGTAAGCCTACCAACAGGCTAGCATTCTCATTGTAGTCCTCGTGATATCATTAGTTTATCCCCACCAGTGTTTGAAGGATCCACATCCAAGCCTGATGAACCATAGCGTATAAACCAACCCTTTGGTGAAGGCTCAACTTCTCTACACACTCCATCAGCAGGTTTCACCACTGCCATTGTTGAAATGCATATAATTAAGCCAAATGATGAAGTGGTTAAAGAGCAAAGCATTACTGAGGTCCTACCCATGGCTTTGATGGAAGTATGACAATACTAGTCATTAATGAGAAGCCAATAACCTCTACTACTTCACCCAATGATGCAGGCTTAGCCACTATTGTGGGTGTCATTGTTCTATCCAAATTGGGCCAACTTTGTTATGCATAGACTATGGAACTTTTTTCCAATGTGCAACTCCCATCTCCCACTGGACCATCTTCACCTCCTTATGTGACTCTAGTCCATCTATCTCATCAATTCCATCCTCTTCATCCACTCAATCCAAAGGGTCTAACCATACTCCTCCCTCACCAAAAGAACGTTCTTTAAAGAAATAGTTATCTGTGTTGTCTAACAAAGTTGATTCTTTATACACTTCCTTGTCTAAGCCGCCTTTTCAAAAAGCAGATTCTGTATCTGCACAACTTGTAGGATTCCATGATGTGTTTATGGCATCCTTTCTACAACCTTAGCTTACTCCACAACTACAAGATTACTCCCCACAACTGCTTGTACTCACTGCACAGCTTAATGCATTATCGTCTTCCCTTAGTTAATTGCTTTCCTAACAACAAGACTTTGTTTCGAGCATGAAGGCTATGTCTGAATAGCTTTCAAGTATTGTTGTTTCCTATTCTACCTCTTTACCATAGCCTCCATGAATACATTGGTGGTATCCTTGTCAAATTTAGTGGCATCAGGCTTGGAGGATGTGCAAGAGTCTTTTAATGTGACTCTAGCACAACTAAAAAACCCTCATATTTAGTGATGCTGATCGACAGGGCTATCCTATCTGTGTTATCTTCAACTTCTTGAAAGGAATGTATTTTTGATTTATGGTTTTTAAAGTCTTGAGGTTGATTGTGTAATTCTCTAATAGTTGTAGCCTAGTATAAATATCTTTTGTAGAAGTTTTTTTAATGTAACAGTTGATCCGAGCTTTCGTTGTGTACGTATTGTAAAACTCATATTCTCTCAATAAAATCATTCGGTCATTGTTGTGATCATTTTTTTGTGTCTTTAGTACTTGAATCTCTGTTGGTTTTGATATTATCAATTGGTATCAGAGACTAATATGGATTAAATTGATTTTTTTTACTGTAATTTCTCGAATTTTTGACTATTTTTTGCGAAAAGTTTCTGAAACAGAAATTCTCGATTGGTTTTTGATAGAAAGAGTGTCAGATCTTCAATTTATCATTAAGTGTGAGGTTTTTGAAGGCGATTTTACTGATATAATACTCAATTATATCCCCTAACATACAGATTTTAATCGGAGATTTTAAAATTTGAAAAAGTTCCTATTTTTGAGGTTTTTGTGTGATTTTGGTTGTTTGATCGAGAAATAGCCAATTTGTCTTCATTAAAGTTGTTTCTGCTATTAAAATGATTCTACGTTGTAATTTGTAGGTCAATTCACTCATTTTTTTGGAAAAATCAAGTGATTTGGACTTAGAAATTTGAAAAACAGTTGACTTTCAAGTGTTATTGAAAATTTTAGACTCGAAATTTGGTCTTCTTTGTTTGAAATTTTAGTCTTTGTGATTCGATATTTTGGCATAGGTGTTTGAAATTCTTTCTAAGTCTTTCGAAATTTTGTTTAAAGTCCTTCGAAATTCATTCCAAGTCCATCAAAATTTATTCCAAGTCCTTCGATATTCATTCAAGGTTCTTCGAATTTCACTTGAGAGAATTCAAATTTCATCAATTGTTGTTCAAAATTGTGTTTTAGAATTCGAAATTCACTCTGTAGTGTTCGAGTTTGGTTTTGAAGGGTTCGACATTTACTGATAATCATTCGAATTTCATTTGGTGATATTTGAGATTCACTCTTAATCATCGAATTTCACTCTTTGTTATTCAAGATACACCCTTAGTCATTTGATATTTACCCTTTTTGATTCGGGATTCACTCTTTGTTGTTCGAGATTCAGTTTTAAGGGTTTGAAGTTCTTTCTGTGGCATTCGAGATTTGCATTCAAGTGATCAAAATTCTGATTACTTCACTTAGTTTTCCATACAAGATCTTGGAAAATCAAAATCAATCATTCAAGATGTCTAAAGGCACGTTAGCAATGGGTTCTGAAACCAAACATCCATTTCTGTACAAAGGAGAGTACGTTCAATGGAGATAAAGATTTTTGGAGTTCATAAGCTTTCAAGATTTAGCTGATGAAATGCTCCAATCACTAACAAATGGTCCAAGTCAGTTTTTCATCACAATCCCAGTTGTCCCTAATTGAAACCCGCTAGTTCTAGAATGAGTTCAGATTGTTACTGATGCAAATGTAACTGACTCTCAGAAAAGGAGAAAAGAAGGTGATAAAACTGCAACAAATTTCTTTTGTTGTCAATTCCCAATGATATCTGCATAAGTGTCATAAACAACAAGATTGCCAAATCCATCTAGGATGCGGTATGCGAATTAATGAGAGGATAAGATAAAGCGGCAACAAACATGGGAAGAAACAGTCTTATGACATTTGAGAACTTTAGGGCAAGGGAAGGTGAGCAACTAGAGAATACCTACTACAACTTTGTGAATCTTGTCAGTGAGAAAAAGAGAAATGGAGTTTCAAAGTCAAACTTGAACATCAATGTCAAGATTCTGAATGTGTTGAACCTGAAATGGGAAAGGTACTCCATGATCATATAGCAGACCAAGGACATAGATGAAATGTACATTCATATGGACTTTGAAAGCCTCAACAATCACCAAGAGGTTGTTCTGAGGAAAGTGTCTGATAAGAAACAAGCAGAGAAACCAACAGATGGTCCTTTGGCACTTTTAGCTAAGAAGAAATATAAAGAAATGTCAAAGAAGGAAAATCTTGTTCTAATTAGCAGCTCATCTGACTCTGAATCATCTGACTCATCAAGAGATTCTGATATAGAATAAATGAAGAAGCAAATGGCTATACTGACCATGGTGTTTCAAAAGAAGTTTTATCGGAAGCTAAGTAATAATAAGCTTTCGATTCAAAACTGGATCATGAAAGTACAAAAAACGTGACAAGTATGATAAATATGAGAAGGCTGGGGAAAGCAGTGGAAAGAAATACGAGAAGTATCACAGAAAGGAGACGTCTATGGCTAGAGAAGAAGAGCCAAAGTGTTATAATTGCGGAAAACCAGACCACTTTGCCAGAGTGCAGGAAACTGGTGGTGAAAAATTCCGAATATTATACAAGAAAAGCATTGCTCGCTATGCAAAAGGAACCCGGACTAGCTCTTATGGTTGAGGACGATCATTAGCTTCAGCTTTCAGATAATGAGGATATATATGACATGGATGCACATATTTGCTTTCATTCGGAGACATTCCAAAATGTGTCAGAATCTGAAAAGAGTGAGACAGCCATGCTAGCCGAGGTTGAGATCTGGGTAGGGCTGAAAGATCAAGAAGATGATGAAGTGAAAGCTATAAAAGCAAATTATGACGATGAGATGAGAGAGAACATTGCATTAATGGCGATTGGAGATGAAGGATGCAACAAAGCTGATGAAGGAGAAGGATATGAGTCTGATAATTCTAGGACAACTAACGTAGACTCTAATCCTGCATTTGATAATGAGATTTCGTTTGTGCTAGAAGATAAATTAATGCAAATGGCCTGTATGCTTAAACGTCTTGAAAAATCTTTAAAAGCTGAGAAAAAGATTGCACAAACTTAGAAAAATAAATTAAGATATGAGCATGAACTTGTATTAGAATTTTCCAGAGATAAGGCGTTAGCTCTGCAATCTGTTTCTATAATGGAAGAGAAGTTAAACAAAGTTAAAATTGAAAATGATAAACTCGATAACAAAATTAATGACATAAATGAGAAACTTAATTTAGTGGAATTAGAGAATGCTAATAGTTCTGTGCAATATAATTCTATCATTGAGGAATGAACTAAACTTTATGAAAGGATAAAAACCTTAGAGGATGGGTTATTGAAAAAAGCTCAGACATATCAAGCAATTCACTTAAACCAATACGATACTATTACAGCCCATTTGTCGCTGCACAGATCAGCTACAACATACCAAAATATGATACTATTAATGTCCTTAAAATCTTGGCCAATGGCCAAGCCAAGGTCTGTGAGTTTTCAGTGATTGTTTGGCTGCTATCATGCTTCTGTTTCTGCCAAATTTTTCACGGTCAATAACAGCCCATAGCAATCTTTATACCTCAGTAATGCATGTGTCTAAGAGTATGAAATGTCTTGGCCAAAGGCCAAAAGAGAATGCCAAGGGCCGAGAAGCTTTTGGCCAAGGGCCAAACCATTCAAATGGTTCATGTGATCATATTGGTGCTGCTGTCTAAGACCTCTATTGGCTGTCCATCTGTAGTGCGTAGCCTTAGCCCCACCCCTTAAGCCAAATTCTCGGACTTAAGACACACACACACACACACACAGATACACTCAAATACTCAATCTTCCTGTTTTTTCGGTTTAAATGTTAAGGTGCTGCTGCTGTCATATTTCTTTCTTTCTATTTTGCTAGATCAGCTCACCCACAAACACACAAACCTTTAGCTTATTCTTTTCTGTTTTTTAATGTTGAGATGGTGCTGCTGTTACTTATTTTGTTTTCCAGCAACCATCATGCACACACACTATATATGTACAACATATAAACACAACATATAATACTTAAGGTTGCTGTTGTTTTATTTTAGAACACACCACACACACACACACACACACACACACACACACATGCATTTAACTTCACCACCTAGATTTATTTCATGTTATTTGTTGAGGTGTTCTTCATGCTAATTTTTCTTTCTGTTTTCCAGACACACACACACACACATACACGCATTACTCTCTACCGTCAAAGCAAAGATCGCACACATAATGCATATATGCTGATAAGGTATATAGAAATTGTACATTACTCATAGAAGATGTAGTATTTAACTTAGACTTGATCCAAATGGAATTCAGAGAATTTGATGTTATTATGGGATGGACTGACTTGTCCATAACGAAGCTCAAATAGTATGCAAGAAAAGGATGATCAAGATCACTACCCCAAGGGTCGTGATATATGTATTTATTGGGAGCACCAAAAAGGCGATCTATGCCTTATTTCTATCGCAAAATCCCGAAAGCACATCGCTAAGGGTTGTTCTGCTTATCTGGCCAACGCTATTGATGCAAAGGCTGAAAATAAATCTCTTTTTACCGTTCTCATTGTATCCAAATTCCCGGACGTATTTCCAGAAGATACCTCGGGATTGCCACCCGACCGTCAGGTGGAGTTACACATTGATCTTATTACTGGAGCTGCTCCTATAGCAAAAGCTCTATATCATTTAGATCCTGTAGAAATGCAGGAAATGATGAAACAATTGCATGAGTTGCTCGATAAGGGTTTCATACACCTAAGTTCTTTTCATTGGGGTGCTCCTGTTCTCTTCGTTATAAAGAAGGATGACACCTTGCGCAAGTGTATTGATTATCTCAAGCTCAACAAGGTGACCATCAAGAATAAATATCCATTGCCCTGGATTGATGATCTCTTTGACCAGTTGAAAGGAGCCAGTTATTTCTCGAAGATTGATCTCCAGTCGGGGTATCATCAACTTAAAGTCCATAAAGATGATATCCAAAAACGGCTTTCAGAACTCGCTATGACACTATGAGTTTCTGGTGATGCATTCGGTCTTACAAACACGCTGACTGCTTTCATGGATCGCATGAATAGAATTTGTTGGCTGATGGTTGACAAATCTATCATCGTCTTCATCGATGAAATTCTTATTTACTCAAAAACTGAGGAAGAGCATGCTATGCATCTGAGAGAACTGCTCAAGTTGCTGCGAAAAGAGCGGCTTTATGCCCAATTCTAAAAATGTGAATTCTAGTTGAGGCAGGTACGTCTCAACATTTGATACGAATTCATTGCTTGACTCTTAAAACTCAATTGTAAACTATTGTTGACACAAATCTTATCGTTTCAATTAGATCCAATTCTTGGGGCACGTAATATCTGGTGCTGGTATTTCTGTTGATCCAACAAAGATTGAGACTACCCATCAGTCTCCACGTAATGCCTTGGAAATTTGTAGTGTCTTGGGATTGGCTGGTTACTACCGCTAACTCATCAAGGAATTTTCAAAATCGCGGTTCCACTTACTAAACTCACACATAAGAACGCGAATTTCATTTGGAAAGAAGAATAACACTTGGCTTTTGAAACTCTGAAGAAACTACTAAGCGAATCGCCAGTGTTGGCACTGCCTGAAGGAAATGAATATTCTATGGTCTATACCGATGCATCAGGCATGGGACTGGAAGTAGTGTTGATGCAGCGAGGAAATGTTATAGCTTATGCTTCTAGACAACGCAAGCCGCATGAAAAAAACTATTCCACACATGACTTGGAACTGATAGCAGTATCATATTCTCTAAAACTCTGGAGGCATTAGCTGTACAGGACCAAATGTCAGTTATACACAGACTATAAAAGCCTGGAGTATATATTCAAGCAGAAGGACTTGAATATGAGGCAACGCCGATCCATGGAGCTGATAAAGGACTATGATTGTGAAATCCTGTACCATCTGGGAAAGGCTAACGTGGTCGCTGACGCCTTTAGTATAAAAGCCTACTATAAGGCTTATTGCTATGCCTTAACCTCTACGATGCTGAATTCAACTATAATCGACAATGTAAGGGCTGCTTAGCTTCAAGCATTGAAAGAAGAGAACATCAAAGCTGAAAATGTCAGAATCCAACTACCACTAATGCAAGATGATGGAACCAGATTGAAAGGTGTGTATCATAGAATATGGGTTCCTAAGTTTGGAGGTATGCGTGAGGTAATTTTAGAGGAAGCCCATCAGTCCAAATTCTCGATTCACCCTGGAAGTACGAAAATGTACAATGATCTGAAGGCCAATTTCTGGTGGCCGGGGCTGAAAAGAGACGTAGGGCTATATGTAGAAAGATGCAGAATTTACCGGTTGGTCAAAGCCGAACATCAACAACCCTATGGTGTCACACCCCGCTACCCGGTTGGCAACTAGACGTGACGTCGCAGAAGCATAGTCATAACAAGTGAACGACCACTATATGGACGTTTTCAAAAATACATTGATTTAACTTCAAATATAAATATTGTTTTACATAGACAAAGTGAACGTAAGTAGTTTGCAAATTACAGAGATTCAAATACATAACCTTAATGATATTAATAATGCAAATAAATCTCCGATGTTTTCAAAAGATGCGACTCCAAAAGTACGGAAGCCTTGGAATACTTCCGATGCAGTGTACGTGCCTTAATTTCCTCAAAATACACGCTAAAATACGTCAAAAAATTGTTGGTGAGTTCATAGGTTTACACGAAAATATGACTTGTATGGACATCAAGAGTTGAGTTTGAATTTATAAAAGCATAAATTCCGTGTTATGTATTACATAAAACCATCATGCAACCGAAACTTAATTATGAGTTTGTCGTGTGCAGTATTCCCCGCTGTAATACCGTATTGTTAAATATATATGCACCCCTTAGCAGTTGAAGCGACCAACCTAGGTGGGGGACATTATCCCGATAGATCTATCCATATGATATTCAGGCTTACATAAATGTAATTAACGGTCCATGATCTGAGGGCATGATGAAACCACATGTGTAATACATAAAAAAAATAAAGCAGTTTTTGCGTCCATATGAAAATGTGGCATGTATTTCTACCCCAAAACATAACAGTGTGAAAATAGGGCTATGAAGACTCACCGTAAATTGATGGCAAAATGAGCATAAAAACGTAGATTTTGTTGATGACTTGAGATGAGACTTGAGGTGTTTAACCGAGTCCTAGATGATATGAGGGACTTAATAACTCGCATATATATGATAATATGTATGCATATGGGTTCCTATGTTTTAAATCACCCAACTTAAGAAGTTCATAAATAAAACCCACTTAAAACATCAAGTTTATATATATATATATATATATATATATATATATATATATATATATATATATATATATATATATATATATAATTTTCTAGCTTTTTAAAAGTTTTTCGGTCTACTTTGTGGCTGTTTTTGACCAAGCTCCAAAACGATTTGGGCTTTGATATTCATAGTCCTAAAACTACTATGTACAAGGAATTTTTAAAGGTAAGAACGACCATTTTTCAAGGTGTTTAGGTTAGGAAAAAGGCTCGTTAAAAATCTTATGTTGGCCATTTTTGAGCTGTTAAACTTCCAGGTTGCCAAATAATAATTGGGGGTTCAAAAATCCATATTAAATTATGAAAACCTCCAGATATTTAGTTAAGACATAGATCTAACTTTTAAGACAAGAATCAACTCATTCGTTAGGTTTTGATTTAGTTATGATTTTTCAAAGTCGATGTAATATTTCTGCCGAAACTCCGGATTTCATAACCTTGAAACAACTTGTGATTCTTATTGTTTATTCAAAAACCACATGTATAAAAGGCTATGAAACACATTTATATAACTTATTTTCATATTATTCATACTTATATTATGTGTTTATATATTTATAAACACATTTGAAGAAACAAACTTTAAAACAAAACTAGTGATTTATAAACTTGAGGTTTTATGAAACTTGTTATTCTTGGTGATTATATATATTATGCAAGACTTATATCAACATAATTATAAGTAGTAATAAGCTAGTATTTACTTACTTTGATGTGTTAGAAGAATGAAAATGAGTAGAATACTTGATTTTGAACTTGGTTGCACAAAAGAACTCTTGAAAACTTAAAGAACAAAAAGTTGCAACTTTGGTGTTCTTGGGGCCAAAATTTGAGAGAGGAGAAAGAGAGGATTTTGATCTTGAAAGTGTGTGGAAATGAAGTGAGAATTGGTCTTCTGTTTATAGAGGAAGAAAAGGTGGTGAAATGATTAAAAGAGTCGAGGTTGAGTGCATATCTATCCAAGCATGGTTTGATAAAGGTGAGACTTGATTTAGATGGTGCATGGCTTGTGAAATAAAAAAATGAAAGTCAATTGGGTGGGTGTACTATGTGTGGCCGGTTTTAGGGTTGCAATTATGAAGGTATTTTCATTTTTTTTTGTATAAGTGTATTTCAAAATGTATTCTTGTATTTTCCTTTTTATGTAATTTCATAAATACTTATAAATGCATTAGTTTAATGAATTGTTTTAGTCTTGCATAATAAATGTTAAGTAAGTTTGTTAATGCATGATTAGTGTCACTAATCTTAAATTAATTATGTACTTAGTTGAATTAATCCATCATATCGTAAATCGATCGGATTAATTAATTTGCCGTTTCATCGCACCGATGAATTTGTTTCTAATTAAGATGAATTTCCTTATGAAATTTGTTAATCACCTTGATTAATTGTTAATGATCACTGATAAGGTTATAACTTGCTACTACTACTAATTAAGTTACAGTTCTTAACCTGATTTTGTGTCAGATGTTACATATGGTAGTATGCAACAACTCCCTGTTCCAGAATGGAAGTGGGACAATATTAGCATTGATTTTATTACAAAGCTACCCAAAACTCATTGTCAACATGATTCCATCTGGGTCATTATTGACCGATTAACCAAATCAGAACAGTTCATACCCATCAGAGAGAATTATTCCTTAGAACGTCTAGCTCAATCCTACATGAATGAGATTGTCACAAGACATGGAGTGCCCAAGTCTATTGTTTCTGACAGAGACAGTAGATTTACATCTAACTTCTGGACAACATTACAAGATGGTCTTGGTACTCGTATTGCTATGAGTACTGTTTATACACCATAATCTAACAGACAAATTGAAAGGACAAACTTAACTTTAGAATATATGTTAAGGGCCTATCTCGTGGATATAGGAGGTAACTGGGACGATCATCTCCCTTTAGCTGAATTCTCATATAACAACAGTTACCACTCCACAATAAAGATGGCGCCGTTTGAGTTCTTGTATGGGAGAAAGTGTAGGACTCCTACTTGATGGAAAGAAATAGGGGAGACCCCCATTGCTGGACCTGTGCTATTGTAAGAAACCAATGAAGAGATTCAGCTAATCTGGCAATACATGAAAACGGCACAGGATTGACAAAAGAATATCATACTCGTCATCACAAGGCCATTGAGTTTCAAAAAGACGATTAGGTGTACTTAAAGGTGTCCCCGATGAAAGGAGTCACCATATTTGTAAAGAGAGGGAAGCTAGCTCCTCGAATTATCGGACCCTTTCGCCATAATTGAGAAAGTTGGAAATCAGTCCTATCATTTGGAGCTGCCAGAAGAATTGTCAGGAGTTCACCCAGTCTTTCAAGTGGGTTACTTAAGGAAGAGTCTGGTACCATGGACTGACCATTCAGAGATACTAATTGACGAACGCCTAAGATTTGTTGATGAGCCAGAATGCATACTTTAGATCAAGATCAAAAAGCTAAGGAACAAGGAAGTCAAGTAGGTGCTAGTATAGTGGAAGCATCATAGGGGTGCTAACCACACTTGGGTGTCTGAAGAAGACATGAAGACCAAATACCCAAGTTTGTTTAGCGCAACATGAGATCACGAACGAAGTATAAGCGTGGTGGAGCCCATGCTGTAACATCCCTAATTTGATTTATATGTAATAAACAATTAAGACCCAATTTATGTATTAGTGGATTGATATCCCGATTAAATTAATTCCACTTCATGAATTTAATGAAATAATGATGAGAAATCATCATTGTTGTTTTTGAGCAACAATGATGATGAGGATCCATTATTATTAAGATGAACAACGAAGGATATTAAATATGATAAATAATGATTAGAAATCATCATTGTTGTTTTTTGAGCGACATTTATGATGAGAAACCGTCATGGTTGTTCAAACCAAAATTCAAAATACGGATATTTAAAAGTTCAACACTGAATGGAAATAATTAAGGAATAATAGGTTAAAATGAGGAAATATAAGTTGAATGAGGTATTTTGCAAATATGGCAAAATTGGAACAATAAAAGGTAGATGTGTGACCGTTCACACCACACCTTATCAAGAATTCAAGATCACACACACACACACACACACACACACACACACACTCTCTCTCTCTCTCTCTCTCTCTCTCTCTCTCTCTCTCTTTAAACTCACGGTTCTCACCTTCAACAAAAGAAAAATACAAAATCGCTTGAATCAAAGGCTGAAATTATGGATTTGGGTTGCTAGGAAGGAACTACAACTGCTACAATCCTTGATTTAAGGTAAGAGTGGCTCAAATTTAAACTTTTTTGAGTTTTAGTGTTTGGTTTTATGAACACCGAAGGGTAAATCCAGAATTGGAAGTTGTTAATGCATGTTGGAATTATAAGTTAAAATGTGTAAATTGAGTTATATGTAAGCTATGTGATAAATTTCAGCCTTTGATTCAACTCCTAAGTATGATTTTGATCATTAACTATGTGTTTTATTGTGTGTGTTCATCGAGAAATTGAACATATGGCCTACATAATCTGATTTAAGTACATAAAGAGGTTAACTTTGTATCAATAAGTGTTAAAATGGAGAATATTGGACCTTGCACTGATAAATTCAACCATAGGATTGGTACAAAAGTAATGAATGAAATTTGGAAAATGAAATAAACTGCTAAGTATGATTTTCGGGTCTGATGAACAACACACAAACTTCTGTCATATCCAAATTTCGGGTCTAAGAAACTTCCGTTGATATTTAAGCAAAAACTTTCTAAGTCAAAAAACGAACTTCGGTTCACTAGACAATCGAACTTCGGGTCTCATGGGCACCCGAACTTCGGGTGAATTATCAGAAAAGTTAGGAAACTGAGAAACTTTAAAGGACAGAACTTTGGGCCACTCAAAAGTTCGGGTCCAATCGAACTTCGGGTGTGGACCGAACCTCGAGCCCAGGCGAACTTCGGGTCATACATCATGAAATTAAAAGTTAAGCTTTGTGAAACCTTATGAAAAGTCAAATACTGATATATCAATATACATTGACATATCAAGATCTCTGTGGTGTTGACAAACACACATTGATGTATAAGTGCGGTAAAAGCTGTTTCGATAAGATTAAAGACACAACTGATTGTGTAAGACCATGTGGTATCTTTCCATGGCATCCTTGCTAAGTAAAACCACTGTGAGTGATAGATTACTTTTCAAGCATTTATCGTCTTTGCATTCATATAGTTATTGGAATGTTCTTATTGCTCATAAAATATCATTTCACACTATTATATGATTTATTGATATTGATGCACCCTCGTACTTGGCATGTTAAAAACATGGAGCTTGCGTTCATTTGAAAGTGCATCATTCAGTACATGCTCTGGCATGATAAATGACTCATAATCCGGTGTGACCTGGGTTGAGGTTGACTGCAGGCCATTGTCGGGGACTGATCATCCCATATACTCATTCCAGCCAAGTTGTACATCCCCGATCGATGATTGAACTTTCATTGATACATATGTCTCGGAATCCATGCTTCCCAGCATGATGAAAAATTGCTATCCGTGCCCTTCTCACAAAGGGGCATACATTGCCCGTATTCACATTTGGTTTGTAAAGAAATATTTATTGAATGTTTAATCTATTAACTCACTAAGTCTATAGCTTACGTTGAATTTAAATGTCTGGTAGAGTTATCGCTGGGCCTTCTTCCTAGGTTATCATCCAAGTTGTTCGGTGATCCATAGAAGCTACTTGGTAAATTTGAAGATAATGTAGGTTTGGGAATGGGTGTTGGTGATGTTGTAATAAATAAAGATGTTGTAATAGCTAGATTATGACCCTGTAGACTTGTATATACTTTGTACTTTAGTGATTATGTAATATCACTTGTGCTATATTTGAATCATTATCTGTATTTTAAATATTGGGATTGCATGTTGATCCTGGAGTTTATATTTTATTAAAAAAGGAGGATGTTTGGTATGAGTATGAAGGAGTATTTGATTTTGAAGAAAATGGAGAGTCAGACAGAGAAAATGATATTTTGTTGATTGAAGGAGCTGAGACAAAGGAAGCTGATGATAAAATTAAATCTGAGAAATTTGAAGTAGCTGAATCATCTGTTCTTGCTGAAAGGTTAGTTCAACCGGAAGAATTAGTTAAAGAAATTTTGAAATATAATGTGTTGCAATTTGAACAAAAACTAACGGTTGAAAAGCCTGCAGTTGCTGAAAATGATGATAGGTTATCTCAATTGTTTGGACTGCAATATAATCCTGAAACAAAGAAGTTGAGGAAGACTGTTAAAAAGATATGACGTCACAAATAAGAAATATGTAACCCTAAAAGTGGAAGAAGATGAAGAAGTTCCTTTAATTTTCATTAGTGAGCCAGAGTTTTTTCAACAACTGAAAGTGTCAGATGAAGAGCTAATGGAGAAGTTTCTCTATGAATATATCTTGGCTCATGAATTAGAGAAGGAACATAGATTGAGAAAACTAGTATAACGAAAGCTAAAGAAAGAGATTGATGATATGTTGGGGTTGCTAGAAAAGGAAGAGTTGAATAAAGAAAAGAAGCTTAAATTGTCTAAACATCAAACTGAAGAATACATTAAGATAAGGAATAAACTGCCATACTTGGAAGATTTGCTTCAAAGAATGATTTTTCATAAGATTCAAGCCCCACTCACATTTTTGAGGTTGTTTCGAGTGATTGAGCCCAATATGCCAAACATGATGAATTACAAGCCTTTTCTACATAACAAGGCTCAACCATTGGAGAAGGTACAAGTATGGGAAAGAATTATGGAATTGAAGAGGATTGACAAAGATAGATTCGTGAATATCTTCTATCCCGTATTCACAGTTCTCAGGATTGGTCAGAAAATATACAAGTTTAGTGAGGCAGAATTCTTTCATTTTTTCATTGAAGATGTTGGAATGTATTTTGTTGATGAAATACAAAGTCTAGGGTGTGTTTTGTAATTAGTTAATAGTTGTAAAAATGTATATAAATAGTTGTTTGACTTTCAAATAGAATTACAAATCTGACATTCTAATTGTACGCACGGAAATCAAGATCTAGGGCTACAGTGAAAGCAACAGTTTCCATTCTCCATTCTGTAATCGTTTTGTCATCAATCAAATCATTCGGTCAGTGTTAAATTGTTTGTTGTTCTTGATTAATTGATATTGTTGTTTGATTGTTAAGAAACTATAATTCACAATTGGTATCAGAGCATCTAGGGGTGAATTTTGATCTGAAATTGAAAAATTACGAACAGTGTTCTTGAAATTTTTTTTTTCGAAAAACCTAAAAATCAACAAGGGTTTTTATACAGTTGATTATAGGTTCTGCAAATTGGATCGAAGGAAAAGGATAAGTAGTCGATTCAATTGAATATAATTTTGTTTTGATTCATCAAACACAGAAAAAGATCTAGTGATTTTTCTGAAATTTTGAAAAACCTAAAGTTCATCACTGTTTCATTGCAAAAGTCACTTTTAGATCTGTTTTTGGACAATATACCTTCACAAAAAGTGTTTGAAATCAGAATCCTTACCTTCGATTTCAATTTGGTTGAAAATAGCTGTATTTTACAAATTAAATTGAATTTCAGACTTAAAAACTCTGAAAAACTAAGAAACTTTAATTATTATAAGTTCATGTGCAATTCTAGTTGACTGATATTACCAATCGAGTGGATAACAAGCACAAATCGAGTTTGACTTTAGTATCAATCGAGTTGACTTGTTATTCATTCGAGTTGACTTGCAATTTCCTTCGAGTTGATCAACTTATAATTCGAGTTGATCATCTGATCCAATCGAGTTTCAATCAACATTCTTTCAAAGGTTGATCAATTTTCAACAGTTGATCAACTATTTCAATTTCAATCAAATTTCATCAGATCTTGGATAGCTTCCTATATATCAATCACAATGTCAAAAGACGCTCTTGCAATGGGATCAGAGACTAAACCCCCAATTCTCTATCGGGGAGAATACGTTCAATGGAGGGAGAGGTTTTTGGAATTCATAAGTTTTCATGATCTGTCGGAAGAAATGTTAAAGTCCTTAACAGAAGGACCAGCTGTATTCATGGAAACAATTCCAGGAGTGCCCACTGGAAATCCCCCAATTCCACCAAGAACAGTTGAAGTTACAAACTTAACTGAGGCTTAGAAGAAAAGAAAGTTAGGGGACAAAACCGCCAGAAAGTTATTACTGATCTCAATCCCCAATGACATTTACACATGTCTAACAAACACAAAGACTGCCAAATCCATATGGGATGAGGTGTGTACACTTATTAGGGGATCTGACAGAGCTGCAACAAACAGAGCAAGAAACAGTCTGATGACATTCGAGAATTTTCGAGCTCGTGAAGGAGAATTACTGGAAAACACTTACCTGAGGTTTGTTAGTCTGGTAAGTGAGATGAAAAGAAATGGAGTGACAAAGTCCAATCTGGATATCAATGTCAAGTTCTTAAACGTACTGAACCCAGAATGGGAGAAGTATGCCATGATAATCCAACAGACAAAGGACATTGAAGAGATGGACTTTCATATGATTTTTGAAAACTTCAAAACTACCAAGAGGTTGTTTTGAGAAAATTGTCTGGCAAAAAGAAAGCTGAGAAAGAGACTGCTGACCCTTTGGCTTTACTGGCAGAAAAGAAGTATAAATATAAGCTGAAAAAGGAGAAAAGGGCAGTAGTCAGCAGTAGCTCTTCCGAATCAGAAACATCAGAAATAATCTGCAGACTCCGAGATAGAAGAAATGAAAAAGCAAATGGCACTGCTAACTAAAGCATTTCAAAAGAAATTCTATCGTAAGCCAACCAACAACAAAATGCGCTACAAGACTGGGTCGAGGAAATTTGAAAAGAAGGAAAAGTATGAAAAATCTGGTGAGAGCAGTGGCAGAAAAGCTAAAAAATATGAAAAATCTGATAAATCAGCAAAGAAAGATTCAGAGCCGAAGTGCTATAACTGTGGAAAACCAGGTCACTTTGCCCGTGAGTGTAGACTGCCAGTAGTCAAAAACTCTGCCTAATATACAAGAAAGGCTCTCTTAGCCAAAGAAAAAGAAGCTGGAAAAGCTCTTATGGCAGAGGATGACCATTGACTACAGTTATCTGAGGATGAAGACATATTGGATGAGGATGCTCATATCTGCCTGAAATCAGAAGTTTTCAATGAGTCAGAGATGAGTGAATCCGCTCTGCTAGCAGAAGATGAGGTATGAGTTGGGCTGACAGATGAAGAGGATGGGGAACAACAAGAGTCTGAGGAGGAATAGACTGAGGAACTTGCGTTGATGGCAGCAGGAAAAGCTGAATGCAGCAATGCCAAGGATAGTGATGATTCAGAATCAGAAAAATCAGATAGTTCGGAAACACCGGAGGTAAATTCTAACTCTGACTCGGAAATTGATGATTTCTGCATGCTTGAAGAGAAATTAACACAGATGGCCTTTATGCTTAAGAAATTTGAAAAATCATTAAAGGCTGAAAAGAAACATGCTCACTCTTTGGAAAACAAGTTACGTAATGAACATAATTTAGTTTTAGAATTTTCAAAAGATAAAGCATTGGCCTTACGAGCAGTTTCAGATTTACAAGACAAAGAAAAAGAACTTCAAAGCAAAATACAAGAACTTAATAATAATATATCTGACCTACAAGAAAAACTGAGAATGGCAGAATTAGAAGCTTCAAATTTTTCTGTAAATATCATGCCATTTTTGAAGAAAGAACTAAGCTTTATGAGAAAATAAAGAAGATGGAAGATGAATTTATCAAAAGAGGACAAACAGATCAAACCATCTATTTAAATCAACCAAAAGACACTGAATTTTACAATTCTAAATCTGGTATTGGTTGGGAAAATCCTAAGTATCTGACAAAGGCTATATCCAATTCACCGACTTTATATGATGTCAGATATATGAATTTAGGATTAAAAATGACTTTTATGAAAGCATCTGATGAAGTAGAATCTAGTGAAGAAACAAAAAGATTAAGATCAGACAAAATGCAAAATTCTGTTGTAACAGAATAAATGAATCAAGTAATAATACTGATATTAAAGAAGAGTATATTCAGACATATTCTGAAAAGGATTTATCTGAATCTACTACTCAATCTCAGAAGTTATATTTGCCATTTTCAATTCTAGAAAAGATAAACTCTGATCTTGAATTGAAAATTAAAAATTTTGAGACAGAAAATAAATCTCTTAAGGCTGAACTCAAAATTCTGGAACAAAAGTTACAAAAACAGCCTGAGAACAAAAAGTCTGATCCATCATCTTCAACCTCTCTAGATTCTATCAATTCAGAAAAAGAATTTGATCTGTTTATGAACTCTGATTTCAATTCCTTAGAGGAAATGTTTGTTAAAATAGATGATTTTGTAAAACCTTTATATAACAAACAATCAGATGATCAAAAAGAACCTGTTAAAATTCTTCAAAGAATTTCTACAGATTCAATAAAATCATCCGAAAATTCACCAACTTTACAACAAAAGAAGGAGAAAACAAAAGTTACTTTTGATACTCCTAAATTTGAAAAAGGTGAATCATCTTCTATAGAGAACTCAATTGCACTTAAAGTCCAAACTTCAAAAGGTAAGAGAAATTTACAGAAGAAACAAGTTTCTAAGATTACTAATTCTCATGTTTCTTCTATGTCAGATTATATGGTGAACAGTTCAAGAAAGAAAGTTTGGAGAAAGAAGAAGAGAGAACAGAATAACAAGAAAATAAAACAAGAGTGGCGCGTGAAGGAAAATATTGTTACGAATAGAAATAGCAATTTTGAAACCTCTGTCTGTAATAATAAATTTGTTGATAAATCTTGTATAAAATTCTCTCGAACTGACTTAATTGCTTTGAATTCTGGTGCATGTAAATCATTACTTGTAAAATCTGATAAGCTCGTATGGCAACCGAAGAAAAAGGACCCATTTTCCAAACAAAAAAATGCTCCACAGCAAAATATTTCAAAAACAGTTCCACCAAGAATTTTACAAAAGTGTAAACCTAAAAGAACTGTTCAAAAGTGGGTACCTAAATCATCATCAATTGTAAAGCTAAAAGACGTATCTGATGAGAAAACAAATCATAAACTGCATGATTTACCTAAATCAAAAGTACCCAACTATAAGTGGGTACCTCATGTGCTATTTCATCTTATAGGTAAATCATGTATGGTATCTTGACTCCGGATGCTCGAAGCATATGACTGGACAAAGAGAAACACTCACGAACTTTGTAGAAAAATTCTGTGAGACGGTCAAATTTGGAAACGATCAGTTTTGTCCGATCAAAGGATACGGGAGTCTCGCATACGATAAAATTACCATTCAGAAGGTTTTCTACGTTGATGGTCTTGGCCATAACTTGTTTAGCATTGGACAGCTGTGTGATAAAGGATTGGAAGTCAACTTCAAAGCTAATCGGTGCAGCATTCGATCTGGGGAAGGTAAAGAAATACTGGCAGGAAACAGGAAAACCAATTTTGTTAGTACATCCTGTGTGACGATAGCAGTCTAAGTTTAGATAGCATTTTGTGTAGGTCATTTTACTTGATATTGAATATTAACAAGTGTTTGATATATATGTTTGATTATGTATGTTTGATATTGATTGATTGTATGTTTGAACTTAGGGTAACGTATTACAATAAGTTCAAACATAAAACTCAAAGATAAATTCAAACATAAGATAAAACATAAGTTCAAACATAAGTTTGAAAGATAAGGTTCGAGTTTAGGCTAAGCTCGAATTTGTCTAGGAGGACAAGTTCGAATAGGCCTTGGGCCAAGTTCGAATTTGTCCTAGACAAAGTCGAACCTGTCAGTATAATTAAGGGTTAATTCGATTAATTATTAGACTTTTGCAGAGACTTGTCAGATTTTAGAGAGTTTAAGCAAAAGGGGGATCTCGAACTTGCTAGCATTTGGAGAGTTTCGTTCGGAGAGAATCATCGTGTTGGGGCGTTCTAGTTGTTCGTCTATCACCGTGGTAGTCTCCGTGTTTTGGTGTGCGTGGTCTTACTGTCAAGCCGCTAACGAGGATTCCGCACTCGTTGGAAGGTGTCGCGCCAAGATACATCCGTAGAGAGCAGACCTTTCACATGGCACACTTGCACCTGAGGAAAATGAACTACATCACTTAACATGGACTGGTGCAAGATGTCCCTCTAAAGAGTTTTCAGTTTGAAGACAAGTGTGTACCGTGCAAGAAAGGCAAACAACACAAGAAGTCACACAAGTCAAAGACTCAGAACTCTATAGCTTCCACTTTCGATTTGTTGCATATGGACCTATTCGGACCTATCAACAAAAGGAGTATAGGTGGTAGTTGGTACTGTTTAGTTATCACTAATGATTACTCATGATTTTCATGGGTTTTGTTTTTAGGTACGAAGGACGAGATAGCTGCAAAGTTGATTGGGTTCTTAGACCAAGTTGAAAACTCCTATGGGACAAGGGTAAAATGTATCAGGAGTGATAATGGAACAGAGTTTAAAAACACAGTAATTGGTGTATATTGCCTATCTAAGGGCATAGTGCATCAATTTAGTGCACCATATGGGCCACAACCAAATGGGGTGGCAGAACGCAAGAACAGGACTTTGATTGAAGCAGCAAGGACCATGCTCTTGGATTCAAATCTTCCTACCATGTTTTGGGGGGAGGAAGTGAATACCGATAGTCATGTTTTAAATCGGGTCCTTACTGTCAAATCATTGAACAAAACCTGTTATGAAGTTCTGAATAAAAGACCACCAAATTTAACTGGCTTCGAACCGTTTGGGGTACCGTGTATATTAATGAAAACAAATCATCAACCTAAGTTTGGTGAAAAGGCTGACGATGGTTATTTCCTAGGTTATGTGCCTAACTCACCAAATAAAAGGGTTTTTAACAAATCAAGCAGTACGGTAGAGATTGTGTATAACATTTATGTAACAAGTTAAACACATGAACCCCAAACTGGTCCAGAATGGATATTTGATTATGATAAATTGTTTGAATCATTTAACATTCCTTTGGATGGAAATGCAGGTACATTTGAACATGACTTATCGTCATTAAATCTGAATGACGACGGTCAAGGTTTCCCAAAGACGTGCATTCCATCATCTTCTGAGCCTACAACGACAGAAGATGGGTCTCCAGCAGAGAATGATTCTGAGTTACCTATAAATGAGAATCAGACTACTAATTTTAACTCCGAAGACAGTGATCATGAGGAAGAGAATGTAGTGTCCGAAGTCGTTCCCCCGTTAGGTGAAATAGGGTCAAACTTAGGAGATAATCTTAGGGTCGATGAGATTGAAACATCTAGAATAAATAAGGATCATCCGGTTGAGAGCATCATAGGAAATCCGAATGTTGGTGTGAGAACTAGGAGTTGTTTGAATAACAACTCAGTGCTGTTGTCGATGATTAATGACTCCGAGGCTTTTCACACTTGCCTTTATTCGTGTTTTATCTCACAAGTAGAGCCGAAGAATATGCAAATGGCACTAAAAGACAACACTTGGGTTGAAGCGATGCAAGAAGAACTGTCACAATTCAGAAAGCTTGAAGTGTGGGAGTTAGTGCCATTACCTCGAGGAGAAGTTGCAATAGGAACCAAGTGGGTTTTTAAGTGCAAAAAAGATGATCGGGGTATTGTAACTCGCAACAAGGCTAGGCTTGTCGTAAAGGGTTTCAACCAAGAAGAGGGAATCGATTAAAACGAAGTGTTTGCGCCAGTGGCAAGGCTTGAGGTAATCCGTTTGTTTCTGGCCTTTGCATCCTTTAAAGGATTTAAAGTCTAGCAACTTGATGTAAAGAGTGCTTTTCTGTATGGAGAGATGAAGGAGCTGGTGTACGTTGAACAACTGCCCGGGTTTACAGATCCAAAGTATCTAGACAGAGTGTATCATCTTGATAAGGCTCTGTATGGATTGCATCAGGTACCCAGGGCATGGTATGAAACTCTATCAACTCATCTTTTGGACAACGGGTTTGAAAGAGGGAGAATTGATAGTACATTGTTTGTGAAGAGAAAGGGTGAACATTTTATCTTGGCACAAGTGTACGTTGATGACATTATTTTCGGGTCATCAGACGAGAAGATGTGCAAAGATTTCGAGAAGCTGATGAAGTCAAAGTTTGAAATGAGTGCTATGGGTGAGTTAAACTTCTTTCTGTGTTTGCAAGTCGAACAGAGGAAGGAGGGCATGTTTATTCATCAGACGAAGTATGTCTACAATATTCTGGAGCGCTTCGGGATGGAGGGAACAAAGCTGACTGCTCACTTTAGCACACCGATTCAAGTGAATCACAATCTCGGACTGGGTGCAGAAAGTGATATTGATGTGGATCCGAATCTATATCGAGCCATGATCGGGTCACTCATGTATTTAACTACTTCTAGACCTGACATTATGTTTGCTGTGTGTATTTGTGCTAGGTTTCAATCCAATCCGAAAGAAATGCATATGAAAGCTGTGAAGCGGATTCTGAGATACCTCAAGTCGAAACCGAAGTTGGGACATTGATATCACGCGGATGGTGATCTAGAATTGGAAGCATTCACGGATTCTGACTACAGAGGATGCATCTTGAATCGCAAGTCAACAACTGGAGGTTGTCAGTTCCTTGGAGGGAGACTCGTTTCCTGGCAATGCAAGAAACAGACTTCGGTAGCCGTGTCAACGTGCGAGGCCGAATATGTTGCTGTTGGTAGTTGTTGTTCACAGGTTTTGTGGATACAACAACAATTGCGGGATTACGGTTTGACTTATACTCATACTCCTGTTAGGATAGATAACCAGTCAACTATTGCAATAACCAATAATCCAGTTAAACACAGTAAAACAAAGCACATAGACATAAGACACCATTTTATACGTGATTGTGCTGAAAAATTTAATTAAGCTGGTACAAGTAGTAACGGAAGATAATAATGCTGATTTATTTACCAAAGCTTTTGATAAGTCACGTTTTGAGTTGTTAGTTCAACTAAACGGAATGCGTAATCCAGAGTAACTTGACCTTAGTAGCATTTCTTTTTATAGTAGTAGATTTCTTTCTCTTTATAGTAAGTTTAGTAGCTTAGTAGAATTTTCTTTCCGAATATAGTATGTTAGTAGGTTAATTTATTTTCTTATTCTTATTTATGAAAAACAAAAAAAAAAAAGAGAGAAAACCATAAAAAGCTAAAAAAAAGAGAATATCAGAAAATGAGTTAATTCTTAGATACATAGGTTTAAAGTGACGAAAATTAGCACAGTAGATACAATCTCTAAGTGTTAAGTTTTCACACATAATGCACCTAAAACTCTAAGTGATATACATTTTCTAGTTTGATGTGTTGGTAGACATAATACACAAAGGGAATCTCAAGGCTAATAAAATATTCAAGAAAAAGTCAGACATGTCACTAACTTAGATGTATGACCAAATGGTCTTAATTTTTATGTAAGAGACATACAAACATTGATTCTAAATGAGGTATGCAAATTTTCTGGGGGATGTATAGCAACATCAGATACATCTTAAAGAAAAGAAAAGAATAGAAAAATCATGATACTGAATTAAGAGTCAAAACAAGTAACTCTGTTGTACGTAAGTACAGACCTGTTGCCTCTGGTTTGACTCGAGTTAGCAAGATAAGTCGCTTTGTTGTACGTCGGTACAGACCTGTCACCACTGTCTTGCTAG
The DNA here is from genome assembly GCA_020465985.1 of Centrapalus pauciflorus. Classification (NCBI taxonomy): domain Eukaryota; kingdom Viridiplantae; phylum Streptophyta; class Magnoliopsida; order Asterales; family Asteraceae; genus Centrapalus; species Centrapalus pauciflorus. Next base: position 16,664 of record JAANYP010005684.1, on the reverse strand, counting down.
CTTTAAAATAAAGTTTAAGACAAACTAAGACACTCTGTTGTATGTAGATACAGAACTGTGTCCGACGTTTGCCTTTTAAAGAAAATTTGCAATACCGAAAAGTTATAATCATTGTCTGTATACCTTGATCATAAAAGTATGTCTAAGTGTGAGACACGTAAGGTAGTTTCTTGATAAATAAAAAGGCCAAGGGATATTCCAAAGTGTAACATGTTTAAAGGGAAAATAATACCAACAATCGCCTAGAAATGTGTGTCACGACAAATAACCAAAGGAATCTAAAATTCCTAAGTGTGAAAGTAAGATACTAAAAGTGCGTATCTGACACCGCTATCTGATTGAACATTTCTTTGACTTTCTCGCCAAAAATATTCTGTTAGTATAGGATGTAAATTTTAAAAATATTTTGAGTAGTTTAAGTTTAAGTTCTATTCAAAATTTTAACTTTACTTTATTTTATTTGAGTTTATTTTATTTTATTTTATTTTTCTTTTTAGGAAAAAGGTCAAAGTTACTGAGGATGCATTTTGAGTTGAATAAACATACATTGCATGAAAATCTATTGCTTTGTGTGAATAAATTTTGCATAGTTTGTTCCGTTACTTGAAAAAGTTGAAAAAGTTGAGTGTTATTCAAAGATTTTCAAAATTTTCAAGTATGTTCGAATTTAAGACAAATTCGAATAGATATTCGATTCTGTCAGTAAATTCGAATTTAATGCAAGTTCGAAGGTGGTTAGTATATAAAGGTCAACAGTGACTCATTAATGTCACCTACATTCGATTTTGTTGTTTCGAACTTGCTCTGTGCGATTTCGAACTTATACTTCGACTTTGCCGTTTCGATTCTTTCACTATTACTCGAAGTTTTGTCCACTTGTGTTCGAATCTACTTGTTAATCTAGGTATAAACATAAGTGTTATACAAGATTTAGGTAGTCTAGGACTCATTTATTGCAAAAAATCAACGGATTTTGAAGTTTTAAGGTTTTAAACTTAGTGATTCAAAATCACAAGTTTTAACCGGTGAAACTTCAAATAAGTTACATATATCTTCGATTAGAACCTACTAGGACTAGTGAATACAATTTTCTAAGTCTACTGGGGTTAAAATCGTGGATTTGTGTTTGAAAGTGACCGAATTTGATTTTGTTCATCTTGTTCGAATTTGTCAGTAAATTCAATTTGTCAGCAGACTTGAATTCAAGTCAAATTCGAAAATGTCCTTCGAATTTAGTATTAAAGTCGAAATGTTTGCATAATTTTAAATTAAATCTTGTAGAAATTCAAATGTGTTGGATTTTGAACTTTGTAACTTCAAAATAAAACAAATTTGAATTTAATCAAGTTTCATTTTTATTTTTCACTTCTAATATATGTTACTGCTTAATGTGCAGATATGGGTGAAAGAGCCTTCTTTCAGAAGCATAATATGGTCATATCGCCAGATCGGGAGCTACCTGAAGCTTAGGCTTTTAGACCAATGGTGGATTTCTTGGCACATTCCAGGGTGTCATATGCTCTTTCACATAATGTACATATCATATTGCCGTATGTTAGGCAATTCTGGGATCACTTGCAAGTCGACTGTACCGTGATGCCTACAGTATTAAGGACAAGAGTTGCTTGGAATCGTATTGTGTTTTCTGCGGATATGCTACGTAGAGTTTTGCAGCTCGGGACTGTAGAACAGGAAGCTGGGCCAATCGATTTCACATTGGACATAAGGCGAGCAGCCTTTTTACGAATGGGTTATGGACTGGATATAGCTAAAGCTTCGTATATGAAGAGCGGTCTGATAGGCCAATGGAGGTACCTAGCGCAAGTCATTATGGTGTGCTTTGCACCTAACAAGGCCGGTTTTGATTATATAGAATCCAAGATGCAGTCGGCGATGATTGCATTGGTGTATAATAAGAATTTCAGCTACTCCGAAATGTTCTTTGCGGAGTTTGTTCATCAAATAACTACTTCAGCGCGCGAGAGATTCCTGATGTATCCGCGCTTTGTCATGATGTTAATCCGCCACTTTTTGCCGAATCTGCCACAGTTGTCGGATATTCAGAGTGTGGCTGTTATTGATAAGCGCATTTTTGCTGATTGCCAATCACATAACGCTCGAAGGGTAGAACAGATTAGACCACTGGATGCACCTCTCTTTGGTGCAGTGGTAGATCCGGATTTTGTAGCCCCAGAGGGGGAGAACTGGGCTGGAGAAGGGCCTCAGCCTCAGCCGCAACAAGTACAGCCACAGTAGCAGCCTCAACAACAGCAAAGACCTCCACAGCAACCTCGCAGGAGGCAAAGAGCTCAATAAAGACAAACTTAAGCATCAAGGCCTTCGTAGCAGAGTCCAGCCATCGGCAGCAGGTCCATCAGCGGATGCTGCGGGCCCCTTAAGCGTTGCCCTAGAAATAGATCCACGAGTACAGACTCTGGAGGAAATTTTGGCACAGGGTTCTCATGCACAAGAAGATATTACTGCTGCGCTTATTGGTTCTATCTTGGAGCCTCCAGCTGATGACGATGATCTTATGCGAGACATAGATGAATATTAGCCTGAGGAAGAAGGTCAAGCAGTGACCACCTCAGAATCGGAATCTGAGGGAGCTGAAGAGATAGAAGTTGAAGAAGTGGCCGTTGAATCTGTCAATCCGTCTGTTCAAATAGGCAGATACAGATCAAGAGTTGTTGTAAGTGAAAGAGAGGAAGGACAGAGAGCAGCTAGAGGTTTAGATGACGATGACTCTGATTTTGAAGCTGAAGATCCTACCCCTCTAGTGCCAAGACAAAGGGCAAAAAGGCACAGGTTCTTGCAGGGAGCTTCATCTGCTTCTGCTTCAGAGCCTTAGATTCCTGCTGTTCAACCATCCGTTCAACCATCTGTTCAACCATCAATCACGCCATCTCCAATAACATTCGTTCCATCCACCTCATCCACATTCACAGATAACCAGCGATTCTCAGAGCTATGAAGCAAAGTAGATTTCCAGACAGTCCAAATCTTCCAGCTGTCCAAAGCAGTTAATGAGCAACAAGCGCATAATGCAAAAATTGATCAGGAAAATATTGAATTGAAAACATTTGTTGCTGATCAAGCTGCTGAGATCAAAACCATGAAGTCCCTCCTCGAGCAGCTAATGAAAAATCTTCAGGCTCAGGGTGAGACCAGCTGCTGAGAAGGTGAAGAGATAAGGAGAGAAGATGACGATGGCAATGATCCCGATGCCAGAAAAGAAAGTGAGCCAGAAAATTTTCCAACTGCTCAACATTCATCAGTTCAGGGGGAGCCTAGTCAGTTTGGAGTCGAAGGAGGTGAAGCTAGTTCTTCTAAAGTTGTAGAGAGTGAGATGATAGACGCTCTGATGGATATAGAAGAAGAAGAAGAAACACTTTTTGACTTTGATTTTGAAGAAGATGTAGGAGAATTTGAAGAAGGAGAGTTTGTTCCTGAAGAAGTAGTAGATTGGAAGTCTGATGATGAGGTCATGGATGATGAAGACGATAATGTTGACGAAGTGATCATTAATTCACAACCTATCACAGAACTATACGTGCAGAATGAGCATAATGTGATTGATATTGACGAGATTAAGCTGGCTTCTGTAGAAGACTCAGAGCTGGAGGAAGCTGAGAAAGAACCAACCAGAGTCGAATTGCTAAATCTATGGTTCAGAAAGGAAGAGAAGAAGGGAGAGCCGAAGAGGAAAAAGAAGATGAAAGTGCCAGGATCTGAAAATCTCTCTGGTGGAATTATAAGTTGGTTCTTCGATAGAGAACTGCAGCTATTCATTCTAAAGAGAAGAGATGGACTTCAATACCTTAGAAGGATGCTCAGAGTGTTTAACACATTGCCGAAGGTAGAAGTAAAGGAATTAGCCTGGAAAGAATTGATCAATATTGGTGACGACCCTTACGCTGAAGTGATCGCGAAGATAATCAGAAAAGAGGGTCGGTCCGGAAAGTTCGAAAGGCTAAAGCCAAGATCAGGAAAGAGGGTAGAAGATGAGACAAGAATAGATCCACATACAGGAAGGCCATGGGCTAGAATGGTGTATAAGCCTGTCAAGTGTTTGAAGAAGGTGCCTATGAAGTCTATGCCACAAGATGTTCTCAGGAACATGAAGTGGTGGTACATAGATAACGATACTGCTGAAGCTGTGATGGAAGACACAAAAGACAATGTTATTTTGCGAGTGTATGATCCGCTGCATCTAATAAACCTATCCAAGGACGACCTAAAGAAGCTACATGACCAGCCTATCTTCTTTCACGAAGGATGGAGATCCGAAGCTAGGAAATTCCAAAGGATAGCTAGAGTATGTATCGATATAGGCTTATATGCAGGTAGTAGTTTTTATGGTTCAAGTAATTAGACAAAATGTAAAAAGTTAGAAGCTATCGTCAAGGGGGAGTCTGTTAGTACATCCTGTGTGACGATAGCAGTCTAAGTTTAGATAGCATTTTGTGTAAGTCATTTTACTTGATATTGAATATTAATGTAAGGTCTACGACTGCAAGATCTATCTAGACGCGGATCCGTGAACGAGTGCGGAATCCTCGTTGACGGTTAGACGGACAACTCTCAACCAACGGAACACGGAGACTATTAGACGCTGAACGAACGACACACGAACGATCCTACGAACTAATTCTCTCCGAAACGGCACTCACCTAGCTGATAAACTCGAGATCGCCCTTTGCTTAATCCCTCACGAATTCTGCAAAAAGTCTAATAATATTTCGAGTCTATCCCTAATTATAGACCCTGATTCGAGTCTGATGTGGGCCAAACTCGAATCTGGCCCAAAGCCCATTCGAGTCTGTCCATATTGACAGTCTCGAATCTAGCCCATTCGAATCTAAGGCTAGACTCGAATCTATCACAGATTCGAATCCCAAGCCTTAAACAATTCGAATCTATGGCTACATTCGAATCTATCACAGATTCGAATGCCAAGCCTTGTATTCTAAAATCACCTAAGAACTTGTCTTATCAATAACAAAACTAGACTGCTGTCGTCACACTGAATGTACCAACAGACTCCCCCTTGACGATAGCTTCTAGTTTTTGTTCATTGATCTTGATAGACTATTTGCTTTAATGACAATGAGTGTCGAGATCACCCTTTCTCCTCGTTATCCATGACTGATGATTCTGAATCGCTTCTCTAACTTAGTCCACGTTCCTTTGAACCACAGCGCTTCTAATACCTCTTAGACTAACCTCTCAAATCTGCAGTACGACCCTTTCTTCTGACAGTTTTTGCAAACACCTCAGCCCAGAATTGTCTTCCTAGATTATACGGTCCTTCTAAGCTAAATCAGTCACTTCTAACTTCAGAATCTGATTCATCATTTAGAGCAGTCTTCTGCATCTCTAGATCTATCCCATTCTGATCATCATTCATAACACCTTCATCGAGTGATGCATTCATAACACTTCGGAAAAAGTTCTAAGTCATCTTCAATTACTCTGACAATGCTCCGGTCAGACCATGTCTTCAGTTACTTCAGTTGTCTCTGAATCCTTGTCTTTCCTATTGTCAGTAGCTTCGGACACTGACTCCCCCTGAGGATCAGCAGTGAGAGCCAATATTTGAAAGATCTGCCAGCTCACTACTGTCTTGAAAGATCTGCCCGCTTACTATTCGAGCTATCTTCTTTGACTTATCTTTTTCGATGGACAGCTTCTCTACGATTTCTCCACTCTCTACTATTTCTCCCCCTGAGATGGATGATCTTTCAACCAGATGCCAATATAGCCTCCAGATTTGCAATCTGCTGCTACTGATCAGTCTCTGTCTGATCCAACTTGGCATGAAGTTCACAAATCGCCTTTGTCAGTTGAAGAATCTGTAATTCTGTGAATAATCAAGGCTAACACTGTATAGACTTAATCAACACATGAAACAAGTCATTAGATGTTAGTAGGACATTAAAATCATTATTCAACGATAAAGATAAAATGAAACTCTCCTACTTAAAGTTTTTGAAGGTTTATAGCGTAAACCAAACACGAGAACTAAGTTCGAGAGAAACTATCATTACCTTTGTTTAAATAGTCCCAACCTCGTAAGTTTTGAAAAACTTTGAACAATTTTCAACTTTTTCAACACTTAAATGAAAATTTTGAAAATCTTTGAATAAAATTCAACTTTTTCAACTTTTTCATGTAATGGAGGTTTACAACCTTTGCAGAACCAATCACACTAAGCAACAGATTTTCACGCAATATTTGTTTATTCAACCAATCATGCATCCTTAGAAACTTTGACCTTTATCCTACTGAAGATAAAAATAAAATAAAATAAAATTAATTTTAAACTTAAGCTACTCTAACCTACACTAAATAGTATATTTTTGGCGAGAATAGTCAAAGAAAGATTCAATCAGATAGCGATGTCTGATACTAACTTTCAGTACTTAAACTTTCACACTTAGGAATTTTTTATTCCTTTGTTTGTTTGTCGTGACATACCTATTTAGCCGATTGTTGGTATTTTACCCCTTTTAAACATTCTACATTTCGGAATATCCCTTGGCCTTTTTATTTATCAGGAAATTATCTTACATGACGCAGACATAGACATACTTTTATGATCAAGGCACACAGACAAAGATTCTAACTTGTTGGTATTTGCAAACTTTCTTTAAAAGACAAACATCGGACACAGGTCTGTATTTTCATACAACAAAGTGTCTTAGTTTGACTTAAAGTTTATTTTAAAGTTAGCAGACAGCGGTGACAGGTCTGTACTGACGTACAACAGAGCGACATATCTGCTAACCCGAATCTAAACAGAGACAACAGGTCTGTACTTACGTACAACAGAGTTGCATGTTTTTGACTCTCTGTTTTATATGATTTTTCTATTCATTCCATTTTAAGATGTATTTGATGTTTCCATACATCCCCAGAAAGTTTGCATACCTCATTTAGACTCAAAGTTTGTATGTCTTGTACATAAAAATTAAGACCGATTGGTCGTACATCTAAGTTAGTGACACGCTTGACTTTTTCTAGAATATTTTATTAGCCTTGAGATTCCCTATATGTATTATGCCTACCAACACATCAAACTAAATAAAGTATAACACTTAGAGTTTAGTTGCATTATGTGTGAAAGCCTAAACACTTAGAGTTTGTAACGACTGTGCTAATTTTCGTCACTTTGAACCTATGCATCTAAGACTTAACTCAATTTTCTGATATTCTCTTTTTTTGATTGATTTTTTTTTTTTAATGGTTTTCTCTCTTCTTTTTTTTTTTTTATTTTGATTTTCATAAATAATAAGAAGCTAATAAAGTAACTTACTAATTTACTATATAAAAAAAATAGCCTAAGGTCAAATTACTTTGGATTACACATGCCATTCAGTTGAACTAACAAATGCTTTTGTGACTAGATTCGCATTGTTTATACAGACTGACACAACTGACACACCTTACCTGTTTCCCTTATAACTTCTCACTTTGGTCTAAGGACCCAGAAAGCATACCTGCTGTTTCGTCCTTTGTACCCCTGTCCTGTATCAAGAGAAACCACTATCCATAACCATTTGTCATTAGGATCTGTAGTTAACTCCTGCACACTAAACAAGAAAAGTTAGTTATCACGGAGGACCCAAGCCATGACTGACTTGGTAATACCATCCTCATCCACAAACTTGAATTCTTTCAAATACCCATGTCTCCTTTCAGGTGACTTGGATTTTTGATTGAGAATCTGTTGTGAAGCTGAATGATTAACATCCATTCTCGACCTTTGTATTGGTCTTTTCGGTTCAGCCCTTGAATAATTTCTGTTATAGTACATTTCAGTCTCATAATTCCGGGCTCTACCTTGTGTCGTATGCTTATTAGGAGAATTAGACCTAACGAGAGTGTGACTCCTCTTAGGTGAATTTTTCCTAATAATGGTATGGGGGCCAGACATTGAGTGACTAGGAGATCTATTCGGTGAATTAATCCTAAGTCCGTCATTTTGTCTAAGAGACTCCGATGATTGACAACTACCTATACGTGACACCTCAACGGAGTTCTTCTCAGAAACTCGAGAACTACTCCCGCTCGCATCACTAGGCATTGTTTTTAAGATTTGCTGCTCTTGTTTCCCTATGTTCAATGAAGACTCTGACTTTTTGTAGGGACAACCTGAAACAACATGTCCTTTCTCATGACACTTAAAGCAAGACATCTTGTCAATAGATTTCTTATAGGCACTCTTTGACCTAGGTGTCTTACTAATACCCTGATTGTCTGTATCAACAGCTTGTTTTAACTCCCCTTTGTTAACATTGCTTACAGTATTTTCCTCTTCTAGGTTTGAATTACAACTAGACTGAACACACTGTACTGTTTGTCTAACCTGAGGAGTAATTGAAGATACTTCATAGGACTCAGTTACCTTGACTACCTCTGAGTTAACCATATCATTGGTCTCATCCTGAGCAGTAGGTACACGATTGCTATTGGCCTCATCATCCTTAGTACTAGACTCAGCTAATTCCTTATCTCTAAGAGAGATCTCTTTGGTCAGTGACTCTACATGCTCATAAAGTAGTTCATTCCTAACACTTTGTTCAATCAATTTGTCATTCAGAACTAGGAAATCTTGAGCATCATTTCTCAGTTTGGCTTGAAGATCTTCCTTAATGTCTAATAAATTAGCATTATCTGATTTTAAGGATTGAATTTGAGCAGTCATAGATGAATATGTTTCTAGTACTAAATTCAATTTATCATTCAAAGTAGTACATAAAGCACATAAATCATGAAAAGTAGAAGAGTTTAGAATTACCTGTTTCCGATCAGATTTGATATTGGCCATCTGAGCTGCAAACTCCAGCGTAGTTAGTTCCTCAGCAATTTCCAGCACCAAAGGTTCTGAATCAGAAAACTGTGTATCCTCTTTCTCTTCCTCTTCTGCTCCCGTACTTCCAGTCTCTGTGACTTCAGCCATGAAGGCTCTAGCATTAGTCTCTGGATGTGTACTCCAATCATATGTGCCATCTAACTGTCTGTTAGACCCCACATTAGCAAGTAAACCAGCCACTGAACCCTGATTCCCTGATCTTTGATTCCCTGAACTGGCTAAATGCTGACGTCCTAAGTTCTGATGATTATCAATCTTAGGTCTTTGACACTCTCTCGCAAAGTGTCCCAACCCCTGACAGTTATAACATCTAACTTTTGACTTATCGAATCCTACATTGTTCACACTCATACTTCTTCCTGTTCTTTTCATGAACCTTTTCAATCTCTGTGTGACCATAGCCAATTGCCATTGTAGGTCCATTTGTTCCAAGTCATCCGGATCCACCTGATCATAATCTTCTTCCCATAAAGCTGGATCAATTATTTTCCCTTGAATACAATTCCCGTAAGCCGCTACAAACGATGCTAGAAGCTTCAGTTGCTCCTCTGCAGTTTTAGCACTCATTGGCATTTTTGTGTATCCCTGAGACGATGATCCTGAAGTAGATGCTTGTGGCTGCTCATCCGGTCCACTAAACCCTATGAAAGCTCTACATTGTGCTTCCTCTGGCTCAGCTGGTGACGCAGTTTCTCCTGTGAAAAACGCTGTAGCTGTCTTCATATCAGCTGTCACTGAAGGTGTTGATTTTCCGAAATACATTGCCGGATTTTGGACTTGTTCATAATCCGTTTCAGCCTTCAATAACTCGAAATGATATGCCCTCAGCGTTCCCACTACATCCTCCAACGATTGAGTATAGTACTTATCCTCATCAAGCTTAATCATAGCCACATACATCGCCCATTTGGCGGGTAAGGCATCCAAAAGCTTGTTATTCTTTTCTGTGTCGCTATACTCAATGTCGTGACTTTCAAACTCTGTTAATAGATGATAAAACCGAGTGATAGTATCATTCAATTGTTCATCCTTTAACGCCTTGAAGATGGCGAACTGTTGTTTTAACAGCTCTGTACGCTTTCTCCTAACCCGAGGATTTCCCTCACACCTTTTCTGAAGCGACTCCCAAAGTTCTTTTGATGTCCTCTGAGTCCGGAATGTGTGTAGAATATCTTGCGGTAACGCCATTCGGATTAAAGAAAAAGCTTTGTTTTCGGCTTCAAATAATTTCTTGTCATCCTCTTTCATCATCTGGTATGACAAGACCTTTTGACGGCCTTCAACTTCAGATACTGGCGGAATGTACCCTTCATCTATGCACACCCACATGCGCATATCATTGAATCGTACAAAATCTGTAAATCGATCCTTCCACCAGTAATAGTCCTCAACTTTCATCAGCTTAGGTGGTGCATTTGCCTTCCCAACTTCATGATCCATCTCAAGGACTTTCTGAAGATTTGACATCTTTTCTGAAACAAATTGAATTTGAACTTAATTAATTTAATTCGAAACTGATTTAGACTAACTTATTCGAATCTAGATAGATTCGAAACTAATTAAGATTAAATCTTTTGATATTAAATTCGATTAAGTCTTAAAAGTCAATTAGATTCGAAATTATGTCAGATTCGAACAACTCCTTAGAATCGATGGTCCTTAGAATCGAAGGCTCAGCAGATTCGAATTTCAGCAAAATCGAAGCACAGATTCGAAACAGTACCAGACTCGAAATAAACTCGAAACTACTATAGACTCGAGATCCTATTCGAATGAAGTAACAGATTCGAAACAAAGTAGACTCGAAACTCTCTGAAATTGACTCGAAAGGAGCGTATTTAGGTTAGACTCGAGACTAAAGTGAAACCCTAATTACCCCTATAGATTCGAGCGCCGCAAACTCGAAAAACGGCTAACACGTTGATTTTTTGACGTTTTACAGATTAAATCACTATTTTTCAAACGAAAAATAATGATTTCGATCAAAAACGTGAAAAACGACAAAGTGTTTCCCGAATATGAATTTGCTAAGCTCAAAAACACGTTTTTGAGAGCAAAACCGTCCAACTAGCGTCAAGAAACCTAGAATGTATCTGATGAACACGAAGAACACCAAGAACAATCCGTAGGCTCTGATACCACTTGTAAGGTCTACGACTGCAAGATCTATCTAGACGCGGATCCGTGAACGAGTTCGGAATCCTCGTTGACGGTTAGACGGACAACTCTCAACCAACGGAACACGGAGACTATTAGACGCTGAACGAACGACACACGAACGATCTTACGAACTAATTCTCTCCGAAACGGCACTCACCTAGCTGATAAACTCGAGATCGCCCTTTGCTTAATCCCTCACGAATTCTGCAAAAAGTCTAATAATATTTCGAGTCTATCCCTAATTATAGACCCTGATTCGAGTCTGATGTGGGCCAAACTCGAATCTGGCCCAAAGCCCATTCGAGTCTGTCCATATTGACAGTCTCGAATCTAGCCCATTCGAATCTAAGGCTAGACTCGAATCTATCACAGATTCGAATCCCAAGCCTTAAACAATTCGAATCTATGGCTACATTCGAATCTATCACAGATTCGAATGCCAAGCCTTGTATTCTAAAATCACCTAAGAACTTGTCTTATCAATAACAAAACTAGACTGCTGTCGTCACACTGAATGTACCAATAATTAACAAGTGTTTGATATATATGTTTGATTATGTACGTTTGATATTGATTGATTGTATGTTTGAACTTAGGGTAACGTATTACAATAAGTTCAAACATAAAACTCAAAGATAAATTCAAACATAAGATAAAACATAAGTTCAAACATAAGTTTAAAAGATAAGGTTCGAGTTTAGGCTAAGTTCGAATTTGTCTAGGAGGACAAGTTCGAATAGGCCTTGGGCCAAGTTCGAATTTGTCCTAGACAAAGTCGAACCTGTCAGTATAATTAAGGGTTAATTCGATTAATTATTAGACTTTTGCAGAGACTTGTCAGATTTTAGAGAGTTTAAGCAAAAGGGCGATCTCGAACTTGCTAGCATTTAGAGAGTTTCGTTCGGAGAGAATCATCGTGTTGGGGCGTTCTAGTTGTTCGTCTATCACCGTGGTAGTCTCCGTGTTTCGGTGTTCGTGGTCTTACCGTCAAGCCACTAACGAGGATTCCGCACTCGTTGGAAGGTGTCGCGTCAAGATAGATCCGTAGAGAGCAGACGTGACAAATTTGTACTCCATTGAGTTAGCCTCCATTAATCTGAAAAAGGATGTCTGGTTACTGTCAAAAGCTACATCTAAAACAGCATGGCTATGACATCGATGTCTTTCACATCTGAACTTCAATGAATTAACCAACCTAGCAAAAGGCGGGTTAGTTAAAGGACTACCAACTCTCAAATTTCAGAAGGAGCAGTTGTGTGCCACATGTGAAAAAGGAAAGATGACTAGAGCTTCACACAAATCCAAATCCGAACACTCTTCAAAGAGAGCACTGGAACTGCTACATATGGATCTCTGTGGACCAAGGAGAGTACAAAGTATTAATAAGAAAAGATATGTATTGGTGATAGTTGACGACTATTCACGGTACACATGGGTTTTCTTCCTGATGTCCAAATCAGATGCTACCGAAATTATCATAGACTTCATCCGCAAAATTCAAGTGAAGTTGCAACTTTCAATTCAGTCAATCAGATCAGATAACGACACATAATTCAAGAACAAATCGCTTGAATCATTTTTTAATTCTGTAGGAATCACACATCAGTTTTCAGCTGCTAGAACTCCACAACAGAACGGTGTCGTTGAACGAAGAAATCGGACACTAGTGGAATCAGCAAGAACAATGCTGGCGTATTCCAATCTTCCGTTATTCTTATGAGCTGAAGCAGTTGCAACAACTTGTTTCACACAGAGTCGTTCAATCATCAATAAACGATTCGGAAAAACTCCTTATGAACTAATAAATAAACGGATACCTAATATTAAATTTTTCCATGTCTTTGGATGCAGATGCTTCATAGTAAATGTGACACCCTTGCCACAACAACCACCAATTACAATATACCCAGGATTTATTACAACATTGTCTCATAATATAAATTACCGATTAAATAGTACCAAATCTTCCGAATCTTCCCAAATGACCTAACTAGAAGGTCCGGCAACTGATTTACCCTTTCCTGTAAAAATGAAGACAACTGAGGGGTAAGCGAATGCTTAGTGAATACACAGATTTACACATTTTATAAATCCTTATGATGCCCACAAGAGTAGCACCGACGACACACGTCGTGCACTCTCCACGTACACAAAGTACGACCACACATGAGCCGTCGCTCTTACGAGCCCAAAGCTCGGCCTTTAAAACATACTACTGAGACAGACATAACATCGGGGATGACATACTGCCTACCGGACCTGGAGGGATCAGCTCCAGCGTCGTATAGAGCAGTAACATCAGAGTAACAGATGCGACCCACCGGTCCATCGTAGATGCACAACAAACGAACAGACATGCATCAAATAAGAATGTGCATCTAAATCTACGCAAGTTAGTAGAATTCCAAACGAAAAATGAAGCAACATGTCTCAGTATGCAAAAGCAATCATAAAGCAGATATTAACATGCGAAATCATATGTACTCACAGTGGGTGCGTAATTAAACTTTAATCAATTTTATTTCTCCTCGGGCTTTCAACCGGATCCACCAAGTACCCCACTGTGGGTTAAATAACACCACAAGGGACCTGTTATATTAATTACAACAATACCTCGTATCAATAACCGTTTAAATCCATAAAATCAAGTTTCGTAAGTTTTTCATTATTTTCCCCCATCTTGGTCTATTGTCCAAATTCATACCATAATTAATTTTGAGCTTATCTCATGTTCATACATTGTCCTTTGAGTAACCCTTGTCATTTTATGTGTTGTTTATAAGTTTTATTCAAAAAAATACTCGACTTTAGAGAGTAGATTTCTAAATTTTAGGCATTAAACTCGAATTTAATGGGTTAGATTCGAACCCACCATCAAATATAATGATTAGATTCGAACCATATGACAGATTCGAACCCCATGCTCGAGTCTATGGGTAGATTAGAACCTATGCTTCGAATTTAGGGGCAGATTCGAACTCCCCCTTCGAATCTATTGGTACACACTCGAATCTAGTACCAAACTCGAGTTTGTTCTTGCATTTCGACTCTGTTCTTGGCATATTCGAGTCTGTTCATCTTACAACTTAAAAATATACATTTCTAAGCCTCAAATCACCGATATTATCAAGTATGATGCCTAGATTCGATTCTATTATGCATATACTATCACATCCTAGCAATATTTCAAGCAAAACAAGCTCCAATTTACATAAAAAGACAGATTCGAATTTCTAGTTCTTCAAAACCGAAACAACAAACTTAAAAGAGTCGATTCTTACCTCAATTCGTACGAAATCAGAAATCCGTTTGCAGATTGTTGTAGTACTCCTCGAGATCTTTCCGTTGACGTATATATCTCGATAATCGGCCGGTCGGTTTGTGAAATAACTTAGAGAGATGTAGAGAGGAAATTCTAGAGAGAGAGTGTAGTGAGAGAGTATGCATATGGAAAATGAATATTTTTATCATTTTTATTCCCATTTTCACCATTTTGCACATTTCTCCCCTCAACTTAACCGGTTCCATAAAATACTGATTTATTCATAAAATTATCATTAATAATTATAATTTCTTAATATTCCATAACAATGATTCTGAGTTCAATTTCCTTAAAATAGCAACAAACTTTCTAAATATCCAAAATACATAATAATCGCTCAAATCTCAACTTAAATATATATTTTTCCACTTAATTAACCAAAATTCAATAAATTAAATCCGAGGATGTTACAGCATGGGCTCCACCACGCTCAACTTCGTCCTCGAAGTTACTCGGATTCAAACAGTTCCGGATACTTTCTTAGCATTTCTGACTTAGCTTCCCATGTATGATTTGCTCCCTTATGATGCTTCCAACGTATAAGCACCATTTCTATCTCTTTGCTCCTCAACTTCTTCATCTTAGTATCCAATACACATTCCGGCTCCTCCACATATCGAAGCCTTTCATCAACTTGCAACTCTGTGTGGTCTGCCCAATCCTCATTTCTAGTGTTAAATGATTTTCGGAGATTACCAACGTGAAATACTGGATGTATGCCTGACATCTCTTCAGGCAACTCTAGGCGATACGATTGATTTCCAACTTTTTCTATTATCTTAAAGGGCCCAACAAATCTCGGAGCCAACTTGCCCCTCTTCCCAAAACGAGTAACACCCCTCATGGGTGATACTTTCAGATAAACCCAGTCGTTCACTTCAAAATTGATTGGTTTGTGCCTCCTATCATAGTAACTTTTCTGTCGGTCCTGGGCTTCATGTTCTGCCTAATCAACTGTATCTTCTCGTTTGTTTCTTGAAGCAAAGCCGGCCCAGCGATTGGTGTTTCACCTGTTTCTCTCAAACATGTAGGAGTCCTACATCTCCTTCCATACAGTGCCTCAAACGGTGCCTTCTTTATTGTCGCGTGGTAGCTGTTATTGTACGAGAACTCTATTAGTGGCAAATGATCATCCCAATTGCCACCGTGATCCAGTATACATGATCTCATCATATCCTCCAATGTGAGGATTGTTCGTTCACTTTGGCCATCGGTTTGCGGACGATAGGCCGTACTCATTGCGATCCTTGTTCCCAACCCCTCTTGTAAAGCCGACCAGAAGTTCGAAGTAAATCGGCTATCTCTATCCGATACTATGGACTTAGGCACTCCATGCCTAGCAACGATCTCGTCCATATAGATCTGAGCTAACTTCTCTAATGAATAACTTTCACGAATCGGAATAAAGTGAGCTGACTTAGTTAACCGATCCACTATTACCCAAACTGCATCATGCTGTCGCTTAGTCTTCGGCAACTTTGTAACAAAATCCATAGTAACGTACTCCCACTTCCATTCCGGAACGGGAAGCGGTTGCATACTGCCGTACGGTTGCTGATGTTCGGCCTTTACCAACCGACAAGTTCGGCATCTTTCTACATATTGCCCTATGTCCTTCTTCAATCCCGGCCACCAAAAGTCTGCCTTTAAGTCATTGTACATCTTTGTGCTCCCGGGATGTACAGAAAACCTAGACTGGTGTGCTTCTTCGATAATTACTTGTCTCATTCCACCAAACTTCGGCACCCATATCCTCCCGTATATCCCTTTCAGTCCTGACTCACTTGTTTCCATGTTCTTAACTTGTACTTTAATATCCTCAACACCGACATTTTCTTCTTTCAAAGCTTCTACTTGGGCAGCCTTGACATCATCTATAATAGTAGACTTTAACATAGTAGATGTCATCATATAGCAGCAATCCTTAGCATAAGCTTTCCGGCTCAAGGCATCGGCTACTACATTAGCCTTTCCGGGATGATAAAGTATCTCACAATCGTAGTATTTAATAAGCTCCATAGACCTACGTTGTCTCATATTAAGTTCCTTCTGGCTAAAAATATACTTCAAGCTCTTATGGTCCGTGTAAAGTTGACACTTAGTACCGTACAGGTAATGCCTCCATAACTTCAAAGCAAATGTTACTGCGGTCAACTCCAGATCATGAGTCGAATAATTCTTTTCATGCTGCTTCAACTGTCTTGAAGCATATGCTATAACCTTCCCACGCTACATCAATACAGCGCCTAACCCTAACCTCGAAGCATCAGTATAAACCACAAAATCGTCATTGCCTTCCAGTAA
>JAANYP010005683.1:0-18639 GCA_020465985.1 Centrapalus pauciflorus | reverse complement strand
ATACGAACAACGGCTTTACATTTCACGAGAAATCCTCTACGAATCGCCCTTAATACTCAGCTAAGCTCAAGAGACTTCAAATCTCAGATACAAGCAATCACCTTATCTCTTTACATCAACACGCTCTCCCAACCCCTCAATAAGCCTCTCATTACAGCACAAAAATCCTCTGAACTTTCTATCAACGCTAAAATCGAACCTCATTCACTGATCCTTCTACCCTATGAGGCGCTCCCTTACTTCCCAACTCATTCAATCAACACAAACTAACACGTTAACATCGTCACGGATCCCACAATGAGCGAGAAATCTCTATGAATCATCTCTAACTCCTCAACTAAGCCCAAGAAACACTAAACTCAAACACAGACATAACCAACTCCAATTCTCAATAACCTCAATTCTCACTAGATCTATTTTCATCCCTGTCTTACTCATCACTGCCCGCTCTAAAACTGTCCCTTTCGGCCAAAAACTCATACCTCAGGAACTCCCCGCATAACCTCCCTCACCAAAAGATACTGGGAACTCCCTCAAACACGTGCTTATACTCCTCATTAGGCATCAGTTTACTGAACTCCAATCATCAACAACCTCTTAATATACTACTTACTTTAAACTCTATTCACTGATGCGGCTCTACTATCTACTCACTTGACAGTCACAAAGCAGATAACTCAGATAAAAACACAGAGTTAATCACAGAAACACGTCAACACTTATGGCCGATCAGCTCTCAAATTAACACAACAGATATTCTGATCCACTAATATAGAAGATATTCCCATCCACTCATAACATCATAAAGAACCTCCATCAAGTCAATAAACGCAAAATCACAGATGTGGACAAACACACACTATGGAACAATCCACGGGAGTCTCACTATAAAGCCCATGGTGATATCATACCACTTTCACTCTGGAATCTCTAATGGCTGAAGTCTACCATGTAGCTTCTATTGTCCATTCTTAACTCTCAAACACGTTATACACGCCTCTATCCACTTTCCCACATCCCTCTTCATCCCTGGTCACCAATGAAGAACTCGCAGATTTAGGTACATCTTCGTGCTACCCAAATGGGTCGACAATATAGACTTATGGGAATCATCTAGAATCAGCTGTCTCAAATTCCCTACTCGAGGGACCCATACTTGACCACGAATGATCATCAATCCTTGATCATCCCTACTCAATAACTCTGACTAACCAACTAACCTCTCTCTTTACACATTCTCGCCTTTCAGCCCCTCCTCCTGAGCTAACCGCAGATCATCAATCAGGGTCGACATGACCTCTAATCGAGAAGTACTCTACTATCAGAAGGATCAATCCACTAACACATCACAAACACATTCACAATGATTACCTATATAGCTCACATACTCAATATGATTGATCCACTAACATCACACAAATTCCAACTTTGAAATCCCAATAACTCAGCTCGCCACAATATATATATTTTTCACTTTCACACATATACTAAAACATCACAGTCCCATACATAACAACTCTGCCCCCATATCATTAAATCCCATAGTCACAGACATAAAGAAGTAGTCACACGCCATAGAACACATACACTTATCACAGACATAGCCCAACAGCTCACTACATAACTAACACATATTCAAGGCAAGTCCAAAAAGGCATACCCAAAGTCACATCAACAACATCCCGAGCTTCCTCTACAGTCACTTAGAAGACTTGACCCCGCGCTCTAATATCATAACAATCGATGACGATGGTTTCACTATGGCTCTACTAGAATTCTCGCCCTACATCACTAATCTCGACTCTGGACAGATTCGCACCCTATTCCCCGGCCTCCCACAACAAGGCACAACAGCTCATGAATAATACACATGGCGGCAGCATATTCTCGCTGACCGCACCAATAACATCTGCACACACATGGCCCACTGTGGCAACGGTGACATCTCCAAATTGAAGGAACATAGCCTCAATAAACGTACCAGATGCAACATTATGTGGCTCCCCCTCCTCTTCAGCTATAGCCTGAAACAAAACTCTACCTCTGACCCTAGGTACTCCATCTCCTCCACGAGGCGTTAACGACAACTCTGACGCCCCGACCCCACTCGAACTCACCCCCGGGAATCCCATCCCTAGACTCGGACAATCTCATGATATATGTTCCAGCTTCCTATATCGGAAGCACAATGACTCCTATGATGAACATGCAACAACAGTGTGACCAAACTGGCCACAACGAAAACATCTCAGGTGCTCCGGGGCACACGGCCCGGCATGGCGGTGATGACACCGCTGACAATCTCTTGCTCTGAACACCGAGCTCTCAACCCTACTTCCCGAATCCCTAGATCCTCTATTAACACTTCCCTAACCCTGGCCCCGACTCTGACTCAATCTCTGGCTTTGCCCCAATTGTCTCTGACCCTGATCCCGACCTCGACTCTAACTCTGACTAATCCCAGACCTCCTCCCATCTCAACCCTGATCCTGTTGATCCACCAAAATCTGGCCTTTCTGCTCAAAGCATTCATTTTGTCGACTTTCTCGGCATCCCCTCGATGACCCAGCACTCTACCCCGGCCCAATGACTCAACTCGCTGTTTCTAGGAAGCCAGCTGTTCCCTCTGCCTCTCCACCTTCCTCTTTCCACGTCCCACACACTCCGCAGCCGATGCAAAAGTGGGGTCACGCAACATCCCCACAATTTCCCTAACATCATATCTCAAACCCTCAATAAACATACTGGCCATCCGCTCAATAGCCACCTGACGTGGCACAAACTAAACTCTATGATTAAACACATTAATATACTTCTAGACTAACATGGATTCTTATTACAAGAAGATAAACTCATACTCCAACTCTCACCTTGCATTCTGGGGGCAACACTACAGCTCAAACTCCACTCGGAACTCCTCCCATGTCATCAAGTACGCATCATCAATTCCTCAAGCACTCTCCATAGAATCTCACCATCGCAACGCTCTGCCCTTAAGCAAATAAGACGCATCACTTACTCTATCAGCTCGATCTATATACACTATCCAAAAAGCAACTTTAACCTCTCACAACCAATCCAGTGCCTTCAAGGCACCGGTACCTCCAAAGAACTCAAAAATATGACCCGACATAAAGTCCTTAAGGACCCCCACGATAGCTGGCTAAAAGAAGCACCAGCCCCTGATCGCTGGCCTCCCTCAGGCGGAGGCACCACTCCCCAATCCCAACCCGATCACTGCACCGGAAAACGCTCATCCAATATCGGACTCAATACCGAACACAACTCAAACTTACACACAAACTCATCACCCCTAAAATCATAACCCTGAGGCCTGCTGCCCTCACAATCCATAACTAACCCGCACATTAAGAACAACAACACACATTAACTCTATACCCTACTCGTTTATCACTTAGTACTCTACTTCGGATTACAATCCAAGGATCTAGACTCTGTGGTTTAAGCTTAAGCATCCACTAGATACTTAATCTCTTAAACCTAGGCTCTGATACCAAGCTTGTAACACCCTCAAACTAATCCGCAATGCCACATAAATACCACGTCAGCAATGATATAATATAATAATCCCTATACTATTCCTAATACATACATGCAGAAACCCGATAGTTTTAAAACTTTAATCACATAAATAAGTCACGGAAGTCCCTGAATATATTACCCACTATCCGAAGTACGCATAAACATTCTCCAAAATATAACTACCTCTGAAATAGGCAGCTAACTCCTCGAAGATGTCACAGTAACTCTACTTGGGTCCAGCAGGCCTACTAAATCTCTGATCACCTGAGACACACACACGCACAACAACACACACTGGGTCAGCTAACGCTGGTGAGAATGCAAGGGTTAGTGTACGATTATAAATCTCAATAAAAAGTAAACTCAATAATAAGACGTTCAGCGTTCTCTACTGAACAAGTATATGAGATCCCACATGATGCTCAACTCGCGTGGATAGGCCCACGTGCCAAAATCCCTAGACCGCACAAAGCAGTCGTCAGGAACTCAAAAGGGAATTGGGAGCGACCCAACCCCTGCCCAGCCGTACGGTTTAATATCTCAACAGCTCAAGTGTCTCAAATCTCATATAATAAAACACATTTCTCAATAAAGCACAGTAATACATGCATGATAATATCTCAATAAAAACTCATAAGAAACTCATGATATCTCGTAAAAAGCTCAGTAAAAGATCATGCAAGTATTAATAAATAATCGTACAAGTACCTCAAGAAAAACATGCAAACTCACCTGCCCTGGAGTCTCACTACTCGGTCTCAGTTCCCTGCCCTTTCCCTACCCTGTCAACTCGACACCCTGGAATCACAACACAATGACTCTATATCACAATCACAACTCAATGACTCAATCACAACCCGACAGCTCTATACACGATTTCTCAATAACTCAACAACTCTAACACAATACTCAGATAACTCGCTCAAACCCAGATCCCCAACTACCAAACTACACAACCCGAATACTCGAACACAAGATCCCAACCAACTCACACAATCCAGATACCCAAAAGACGCATTCTCAATATTACAATCTCAACCCATCAGCTTTATATACAATTCTCAATAACTCACGAGACCCTAAAGACCCAAACATATGATCCACAGAACCCGAAAACCTGACCCGAAACCCTAGCCGCATCGCGGCCGCATCGCGGCCGCACTGACCCTATCGCGGTCGCGGCCGCGCTGACCTCAAACTCGGCCGAGCTCACATCGCGGTCCGAGCTCGGGCTCAAACCGCCTGCGATCATCTCAAGAACATCGCGGCCCGCGCTCACAGGATCGCGGTCGCGCTCACGGACGAACAGCAGCAGTTATGCTCTGTTTCTTAACAGACCAGGGGAATCACCCCAAACTCGATTCCAGCTCGATTTTAATCACAGATACAAACTCGAATTTACTCAGAAATAGATACAAACCTAATTCAACTACAAAACCACAATTAACATCAATTAATCCGTGAATTTTAGCTCGAATTTACCTCAAATATGGACCCGGATTAAAAGAAGGATTTGATGAAGATCTCAGGAGCTTTAATCTCAACTTGAAGCTTCAGTCTCTGATATTATTGCTGTTATTCACAATTACACACACTCACACCTTGAGCTCTGGATTTGAAATGAGCTTAAGAAACAAAAGAAGCAACATATATATACATTTTGGGTTTAACTCGGTTCGATACCCAAAAATCCGATCCCGATACTCAAAATACATACTTTATATCACCGGATCCCAATTTAATCAATAATTCTCAAAATTATATTCTTTTATTGAAATTTAATCCCGACACCCGGTTAACCCAAAATCTTATCACGTGACACTTCCACGTAAAACTCAATAATTGGTCCAACTCAATCATAATATTATAATCAACCCAATCACATAATTCCACGTTGCCGTCCCAAAAGTGGGATGTTACAATTTTGTATAAGTTGCATACCAAATGTTTGATAAAATGTCAAAATGAAATCTTCTTCAACACTCATTTGATCATTCACATCGCTTATTTAATCATTCACAAGAATAATCTAACTATTTATAATTCTTCAACCATTATTTGATCATTCACAACACTTATTTGACCATTCACAATTTTGCAACACTTATTTGATAATTCATAACACTTATTTGATTATTCACAATAATTATTTGACCATTCACAGTATTTATTTGATCATTCACAACAGTTATTTGATCATTCACATAAATTATTTGACCATTCATAGTATTTATTTATCATTCAAAGTATTTATTTCATCATTCACACTTATTTGATCATTCACAACATTTATTTGACTATTTACACTTATTTGATCATTCACAAGAATTATTTGACCATTCACAACTCTTATTTGAGCAAATAAGTGTTGTGAATAATCATTTTATAACTATTATGAATGGTCGAATAATTCATGTGAATAATAAAATAAGTGTTGTCAATGATCAAATGAATATTATGAATGGTCAAATAATTCTTGTGATAGATCAAATAAATGTTGTGTGAATGATCAAATGAGTGTTGAAGAAGTGTAGATAGTAAAATATCTCTTGTGAATGATCAAATAAGTGTTGTGAATGATCATATAAATACTGTGAATGATCAAATAATTCTGGTAATTGATAAAATAAGTGTTGTGAATGATAAAATAAATACTGTGAATGGTCAAATAATTCTTGTGATTGATCTAATAAGTTTTGTGAATGATCAAATAAGTGTAGAAGAAGTGTAAATAGTCAAATATATTGTGAATGATGAAATAAATACTGTGAATGGTCAAATAATAAACGTGAATGATCAAATAAGTGTTGTGAATGATGAAATAAATACCGTGAATGGTCAAATAACTATTGTGAATGATCAAATAATTGTTGTGAAATGGTCAATTAAGTGTTGTGATCAAATAAATACTAATGATCAATTAAGTATTGTGGATTATAAAATAAGTGTTGTGAATGATGAAACAAGTATAGATACATGTAAATAGTCAAATAATTATTTGTGAATGATCAAATTGTGAATGATCAATTAAGTAATGTGAATGGTCAATTAAGTGTTGTGAATGATCAAATAAATACTGTGAATGGTTAATTAAGTAATGTGAATGATTAAATAAGTGTTGTAAATGATCAAATAAGTATAGAAGAAGTGTAAATAGTCAAATAATTGTTATGAATGATCAAATAAATGTTGTGAATGATCAAATAAGTAATGTGAATGATCAATTAAGTAATGTGAATGATCAATAAAATAATGTGAATGATCATTTTATAAGTGTTGTGAATGATCGCTGTAATTACGAAAATACCCTTCCAGCTAAAAAAAAGGGGACGCGCATGAAATTTCAATTTTTGATCACAACCATTGTTTTATTTAATCTTGTGGCTTTTGATGGATATCTTTGGTACACTCAGTTCTCATGGGTACTTTTTTGAACCCAAATCTATATATATATATATATATATATATATATATATATATATATATATATATATATATATATATATATATATATATATATATATATATATATATATATATATATATAGGATTGGGTTCACATGAGAACCCCTCATTACCGTTAGAACGTGATAACCACTCTAAAATTTGTGCATCCACTGTATAAAATTGTGCATTTGATACTAAAATTAAATGTTTTCGATATATTTTATGTATTTCATGTAAAAATTTACGCATCTCATGCTATAATTTATATATTTTATGTACGAATTGTGCATTTAAGAAAATTTGTGCATTTGATGTTCAAATTTGTGCATTTAGTTTATAATTTAATAAATATAATTTTTGAATGTAATTTTAGTGTTAGATTATGAAATTTATTAATATTTAAGACTAATAATGGTTTTAAGTAAAACTTTTAATTTTTAAATTTGTGCATTTGATGTACAAATTTGTGCATTTTGGAGTGGTTCTCACGATAATGAGGGTTCTTACCGGAACCCAACCCTATATATATATATATATATATATATATATATATATATATATATATATATATATATATATATATATATATATATATATATATATATATATATATATATATATATATCTATATCTGTGTGTGTGTGTATGTGTGTGTGTGTGTGTAATTTTTAAAGTAATATAACACTAAACTGTACATACTTTTAAAAACACATATTAATACACATAATATAATTATAACTTTTTCATACTTTCTAAATCATAAAAAACATAATGTAATTAGAAACACATTTTTCATATCATAAAAACCCTAAGTGCATATAAAATTTATTTTTTTCTACTAAAAATCATATTAAATGCAATCATATTTTTTAGTAGTAATTAAAAATATAAAATTTTGAAAAATCATTGTTAAATAATGATTTAATAACTTACACAATATGCAAAAATCAAGAAATTAAAAAAAAAAAAAAACTAACCTCAAATGTTCACCCACCGGAGTGTTCATCGGACCGAGCAACAACTTCAAATGTCAACCACCAGAAAAATCAAACGAACCTTAAGATTTAAGAAATTTATGTAAAAATAATGACATTTATGTTAATGAAACAAATCTTTCGATTTCGTCGGAAAAAAACCAAGTTTCACCGGAATAAATGGAGATAAAACGATGGCTGGAGATACCCAAGAGATGATCAAAGATGCAAGTTGTGGTGGTTGGAAAAGCTTGTGATCATGTGACAGTGACTGTGCTTGAAGCTTGGATGATCGTAAAATTATTTCCGGTACTGTTTTTAGCTTTGGGTCAGGAGCTAACAAGCAAGACACGGTTGCATTATCTTCATATGAAACAGAATACATTGCAATAAATTTCGATGCACATTAGGCTTTATGGCTTCTAAAACTTCTTATTGATTTTCATCTTGGAAACAAGGAATCCACTAAAATATTTTGCATAGTCGAACAAAGCACATTGATGTGCAATGTCACTTTATACGCCAGAAGGAGGCTAATAGAAAGACAGCTTTAAAGTTTTGTGGATCAAATGAGCAAACTGCAGACATCTTTACGAGGTCGCTTTCCTTTGCTAAGCATCAACTTTTCAGGTCAAAGTTGGGTGTGTGTAACTTAGAATCAAGGGGGAGTGTTGAATGAGTCAAGTAAATATTTTCCAGTTGCTTTTCCTTATTAGTTATTTCTGTTTTCAAGAAAGTAAATGGTTTGTAACCCATGGATGTGAAAAGCCAAAAGTCATTTACGAGTTATGTTTGATGTCTTTGAATAAGGTTAATATATGTAAAAGTCATTTTATAGTGTTGAAATTACAATTAATGGAGAACGTTAACACATAATTCATGTCCACCAACTGTCGATCTTTATTAATAAATTGGATGGCAAAATGTGTCATGCTATACATCGAAATGTTATGCGAATATGTATGTATTGACAGAAAACGTCAATCATTATTACAAATGAAGAAGTAGTTTCAGAAGATCGAGTTATTTTTATTGGAATTCAACATAATTATGAACAAGGATATGTACATGTACATATAGCATGAGTTAATGCAGGACCACCACCATTGCATAGGCCAATGCCATTTGGATGTTTTTGTACACATCGATCATTGCAACAAGCTATTGGACATCTAAGACTGCACAACCCTATTGTTTCTGTGCAACTCCCTCCATCCATCGATATATCATTTGAAAACGAAGCCAATATCTGATCGTCTGTAGCCATCAACATACACATTTGTTGTACGACTGCATGCGTTCATATATGTATAGATCGATAAATCCGAATCATTTTAAGCATGAAATCATTAATTAGTTATCAATGTATAATTAAAAAGATCAAGTAAACTTACCTAGCAAACATAGGAGGCCGATCTTCTTAGTCATGATCATACTTGAAATTTAGAAAATTCATGTATCGGATGGTATATACTATGCTTTTTATAGCCTATAATACAATTAATAGCATCATGAATTATAACATTAATTCGGTTATGAATATTATATCTATTTGATCCTTTAATATAGTCATTTAAGTATGTTAATTGTGTGAATTAATTATGACAAGTTATTATGAGATGTTTAGATAAAATATAATATTGTATTTTATTGTTAGATAGAATATAATATTATATTAAATTTAACTAATAGTCATATTAAGGTGTTAATTCTATAGAACGAATATTTTTAATGAATATCATTAACTTAAACTAATGGCTTCCAAATATTTGGTTTTACGTTTTTATGTTAGTTATTTTCCTGATGTTTTTGGTTTAGTTTCTGATTTGAAAATTTTTCCGCCGTTAATACAGTCAACAAGGTATGGCGAGGTCGCCACAATCTACTTTGTGCGGTTATAAGCAAATTTCAAGCAGGGGAAGCCCCGACGGGTATTTGCCGGCGAGTCACAACCAATCCGCCTGGGATCTTCTAAGAATAACTCCTTTTTAAATTCTCTAACCCTAACAGAAACATCGAAGCTGCACAACCGCCTCGAAAAATTCCGAGCCCTAATATCCAGTTTCATGAAATTCAAGATGCTCAAGTAAGCCATCATCATATATTTTCTCCGATCTCATTGTATTATTGATATAAATGCAAGAAATAACAACTTACTTTTCAAAAAATCACAGTTATATCAATCTATTTCTAAATTTGGTTGCAGTAATCTTGTGGAAATTTAAGGGAGATTGCTATAGTTGTGAAGATTTGAAAAGTAGGTTGTTATACTGGTCTAAGTAGCAAAGTATGTTTCTATTTTCTGCAATTTAATGTTATTAGTAAAGTAGGTTGTAATTTTTTTTTTTTGGTAATTATGTCATGTGTTTTGGGTTTAGATTGATTGTGCCCTCCCATGATATTGATTGTTGTCATTTTGTTGATGTGGGTTTTATTTTTTTCTTTGCTTTAAGATCTTATGGTGTTATAGTTGATGTCAACAACTTAGTTGCTTTATAACAACTGTTTAATGTTCTAATGCTTTTGGGATTCATATAACTGTTTAATAAGTTTTGTATGTGCTACTCTACACAGGTTGAAAAGTTGTATTGTTTTTGGTTTCGCCACCAGCTTTGCCACTTTTAACATGCTCCATTGCGTGTTGTAGATGAACATATTTGTGTTTCGTCTCTCATGTTTGCTTGTTTAATTATGCAAGCACCTTATTTGCTTCATTACTTCAATTGCTTTAGCTACTTTCTTGCTTGTTTAATTATGCAAGATACCAAAAATTTACTCCATGTTCAATATATTGTTTCGATACAACATAACCACAAAAAATTCGTGCACAAACACACCTGTACTTTATAAAATCCTGATGCACTTTCGAGGAGCCCCTTCTAATTTACACCCATTACTTGTTTCCTCTTCTAAATTTCCCTTGATTTCATTTATATGAAACAATAATGGTCTTGGTTTAACTGGTAAACAAATAGCATATATTTTCGTAGGACAATTTCTACAGGTAAGTAAGTACACGTACCTAATAAAAATCACGAATTTTTTTTATTCACCGTCAAAAAATACCAAGGCTAGGCATAACGGTTGCATTTGCATTTGGCCGTCAAATGAAGTAAAATTTTATAGAAAATCACAGATCGCTAGACACAAGGGTGTGAAAGATTCTACTTTTTCATGGAGTAACTATATTAAACAAACCATATAATGGGTATGCTATTCCTTGCAACCGAAACTTAAACTTGTACTTAAATATATCGAAATATCTACCCTTACAACAACAAAACGCTACAATCTACTTTCCCATTCCAGCAACGGCGCTTCTCTCTCTCTTTCTTTCCTCACCGGCGGCGACACACACACACACACTCAAAGGTATCTATTGCTTTCTGGCTTGAAAATGACATACATAAATATGTTAGTTCCTAGACAGTCACATACACTGAAGTTGTTTATATTATTTGTAGTCTGCCACATATGGGAAAGTACTTGTCCTTGATGGCATTCTTTAGTGACGGAGAAAGATGAATGTGCATATCAGGGAAATGATTGTCCGTCTTCCTTTTTGTTCAATTGAATCGCCAAAAAAGGTAACTACTTGAAATTTATTATTTACTTACTGATTCTGTGGATGCTTTTTTGAATGTATAAAGGCAATTCAGTGCACACCAATAGCATGATATGTACAAATATTTTTTGTTCTAAACGATGATCATAGTATAGTGCTTAATACGACTTGTCCTATATATTTTATTTTGGATTGCTTTGGCTGTTACATTAACAATTGATGAAATTCTCTGTTTGAAACTTGAAGTAGTTTACCAATGCAGCTTCTATAAATTAGTTGATGAATAGTGGAACAAATTTAAAATTTTTAAATACATGTGCAAGTTACCTTGGATAAACTAATTACTCCTTCAACAAGATGTTTAAGGATGGTGATAATCGTTTATGAAATTTGATATATAAGTTCAACTTATAAAGTCACCTTTCTAGATTACCATTGATGAACCCACTGCTCCATATTTTGGTTGATTGCTCATCCACTTCTCCTCAACTTCTTGATTGACTCCATGTAATCCATCTGACATTTCATTTTTCCCTCTAAAAGAAATGCAACTTAATCAGCGATTTAAGACAACATGTGGCCTCAATCACGTAAGAACTATGCTAGGGTACTAAATTGAATTCTTGATCTTTCTTGCAGATAGGTTCACTAATTTTGTCATCTACAGGCCTGCCAAAGATGAAGACCAGGAAAAGTATGAAAAGATGTTAATGGAAGAGAACCAAAAAAGTAAGGCATACTTTTACATTGTCTTGGAACTTATTTGTAATTTCTTACATTAATGTTGAGACCACAGTTTTCATCTTTTTCCCAACTAGGAAAAACAGATTACATGTAAGTGAATTATCTTTGCCTACATTATATTTGCCTTCTTATGACCATGATTAATTAATCTAAGGATGACATTGTTTTATAGTTATTTTACAGAAAATAATCTTACTGGACCTATGCCTGGATGGGTCTTCTTGAGCAGCAAGACTGTGTAAGTATAATCTTTCCCCTATAGCACTATATGATTTACATTGTCAAATGAACTAACAATGCCATTGTTCCAAGTTTATTCCTTAAGTGATGGGTTGTCTTTATATGAATTTATGCCTTCAGAGGGAGGTTTCTTATAACCATCTTACTTGGGCAATTCTACTCGATATGAATACAAGTGACAAAGTGAGTTGTTGTTTTTTTTAATCTTCAATTGTTTCTCATAGCAAAGGGCTACCAGGCCACTCCTAGGTCATGTGTAAGCTGTATTGGTCTTTGGTTTTTTGTTGGATGTTTATGCTTAATGAAATGAACTTTCTGCTGCCTGACTCAGAAACATGGTGGAGAGCTATTCTTCTTCCACAGAAAGACAGAAAGACACGTCACACCAACTTTTAGAGGTGGGAAAGTGAGCGGGTTGGGTAACGGGTCAAATTGTGCAATTTAAAGCTCAACTCTTTTTGTCCATTTTTAATATTACTTTTCAAAAATATTAACAGTACCATATATGATTACAATAGAAAAACAATCTGATATTTTTAAAGAACACGCTCGGCCGCTATATCTCTTACTTACTATGGACTCAGTCTTCTCAATGGGAATTATACTGTCCACCTCCACTTTGCGGAGATTATTTTCTCCCAAGACAGCTCTTTTGATGTTTATGTGCAGGTGATTGAACTGTTGAGTACAATATTCAACTTCAAACATGAATTTTAACATCTTTTAAGAATTTTCATCATAGGGAGAGTTGAAACTAAAGGATTTTGATATTGTAAAAGAGGCTGGAGGCACTGGCAGGTCACTTGTCAAGAGTTTCATGGAAATGTGACGAGTAATACAGAAAAAATTCAACTTTACTGGGCTGGAAAAGGCACTACTGGAATTCCTCTTAGAGGAAATTATGGTCCTCTTATATCAGCTATATCTATTGATCCAAGTAAGTCACTCTTCATTTCCCACATTATATTTCCCACCAATTACTTATCTCTAGACTTAATGATTGAATTAATATGTTATTAATCAATCTGATTCAAAGAAAAGAGATAGGAGAGGGAGATATGCTTTGACTTTTAAGGTCAAAGTTAATTCGAATTAGTTAAAAATTGATGATGCCAACGATTTTCTAACCACGGTATTGATTGAGGCCTTTTAATTTCTCACTCTAGGAAGATTGCATTAAAGTAGTATTAATTATTTTGATCCAACAAAAGACTACCTATCAATGTCGAAGTTAATATGGGCTTGTTAAAACTTAACAAAATTATTATTGCACTGTATATCACAATATACAGTGTTAGCCAAAAATTTTATGAAATATAAAGAGAGTACAAAGATATTTGTAGTTCTATTTGGTTTTTTCATGTGACATCAAATGTCAAATACATTTCTAAAAAGACAAGAATGGTAATGAAATGTCCCTAATCAAGTGGTTATGGGTTTAAGTTTAACTTGAGACAAAGGCGGCAGTGTAGGATAAATAGGAGGTAGCTTGCTTTTCAAAAAACAATAGTATTGAAATGTTAAATATTCTATCATGGTGGAGCGTTTCTGTTCCCGTTTTTTACTTGATGGCTTATCAAATACCTTATGATTCTTGATGATTTTGTAGGATAATTCCTTGTTCAATTTATACACGTTGCTTCTGAAAACCACAACAACAAATTGCATCTTGTTGTTATCTTTATTGCTCTCTTAGTCATATTGAATTGAACATATCTTTTAACTACTTGGTGCTCTTTGCCTTTTTCAAGGAAGTACCAATAAATAAACTGAAAAAGGAGAAGATACTGATTTTCATTATATGGATGAATTTTGTAGATGAAACTACCTTGTAGTTGAAACCACAGATAAACGTTACAAACATATAATTTCAAGCAATTGTTGTTTATATATAGTTTTTAGTTGATTAGAGCAGTGAAGCATACAAGGTTATTAGAAGTTCCTCTCTTTCCTATTTATTCTATTTGCTAATAGCCTGAAATGTGTCTGCAGTAAGGAGGCCACTTAACTACAAGTGAAGTCTGATATACATGTTTGGTATCATGCATTAATTGCTTAATTTATGCAACCCTCTTTTTTTAGACAGATTCAATTTCTTTTAGATTTTTATTCCTTGACTGATTTCATTACTTTAAAAGTTAATGTACTTTTTCACAGTTTTAATATGTCTTAGTGAGTAGTTCAGTTTGTTCTTCATTTGGGAGCGAAGCTTATAAGCGTATCAAAATTTGGTACTTAATTTACTTGGTCAAAATTGCAGCAGAATGTATTTGAGGCCATATGTGAAAGTTCTCGAAAGGGTAATGATCAAGAAAACTTGGTTAAAGCTCATGGAAGTTCTGGTAATGGGCTGTTGATTCGATCTCTGAAGCAGCACTTCGTTGGAGGAAAGCTCACGGATCTTATCATCTAGAGATTTCTATTTTTTAGTTTGATTTCATTTTCAACTGTGTTTCAGTACTGTGTAGTGTAGGCTCTTGGTTGGGACATTGCTCACTTATTTACCAAGTATTTATGTTCAATTTGATTTCATTTGTATGATGAACTATGAAAATACACTTTATGCTCATACCACTTCATTACATCTCCAATTCTCCATGACTCAAGTTTTAATTAAATTGTAGTATTTTATTATGTTTTTAATCAAGTTGTAGTACTTTGTTTTGGTTTAACATAAATTGTAGTACTTTATTTAATATTTTTGGGTAAGTTGTGTTTGTAATTTTTTTGTTTGGTCAATAAAAATGTTATAATACTAATAACTGTTGATATTGAATAAGAATATTTTACGAAATAATTATGATATTAATTTATAAAATTCTCTGTTGTACCAAATAAGAGACATGTTTCTCAGTTACATTTCTTTGATTAGTTCTCTATTCTACCAAACAGATAATTAATTCCTTTCTCCAGATCAATTTCATTTCTTTATTGTCATTTATCTGTAATTTCATTCTCTGTATCAAACACATCTTAAGGCTGCAGAATTAAGATGCTCTTTTGCACAAGAAGCTTTATTTACTTTCTGTTTTATAATCTGATTTAAAGGTAAGCTCCTTATCCATCAGTTCTACTAAATCTATTGGCATGTTTGGTACTTTAGTGTATAGTGATGTTCAATTTGTGAACAAGAACTCTTTTAGTAATTAAGTTTTTTTATGTCTACCGAAGTTCTATGTTTTCAATCTGTTTGAAAGTTCCAAGTTTTCAATGACTTCAAGATGCAACGGATACATGAATAAAACTTCAATTTTCATATCTTTTTTTTAGTCTGATTTCGTTTTCAACTATGTGTTTCAGTAGTGTGTGTAGTGTAGGCTCTTGGGTTGGGACATTGACCACTTATTTACCAAGTATTTATGTTCAATTTGATTTCATTTGTATAATGAACTATGAAAATACACTTTATGCTACAATTTTTGGTAAATAATCTTCAAGAAAGAATACTTTTTGTATAAATTGTATTTAGTGAATGTTGTTGTGTATTTTGTTATTTCACTTCGATGTTTTATTCTGTCTTCGATGTCATTTCGGGGCCATTATGAATTTTATGTTTCATTTCTAGAAAATTTCAACATCATTGTATCACATTAGCTTGAATTTTATGGATGACATGTATGTAAAGGATCATGTACTCAAGAACGAACATGATAGCGGATGGATACTATTATTTGCCGCCGCCGCTTTGCGCAGGTATACTACTAGTTTCATTATATGCATCTCTTTTTCACTTTCTCTCTCTTACTTTTTTTTTTTCATTTTCTCTTTCTTACTTTTTTTTTTCATTTTCATTTTCTCTTTCTTTCATTAGAATTGATTTTAATATTAAAAAAACGTTTTTTATAAAAAAAATAAATTTTTTTCTATATAAAAAATTATTTAATTGCTAAAAAATTAATGTAGTATAGAAATATTATATGTCTATATAGAATGTTATATAATTCTATATCTTTTTATGTAGATTAACATTACTATTCATAATCTATGTAGAATGTTATGTTTCTTATATATTTCATATATTTTTATGTTTATTATACAAATCTATTTCTTTTTTGTAGATTTCCATTACTATTCATTGTGTTTTTGATATATTTTATATCAGTTGCATACCAAGTGTTCGATAAAATATCTAAATGAAATCTTATTTTTTTTGTTTCAATGTGTTTTTGGTATATTTTATCTACGTAAAATATATGATACTTGACTATCTACACGACATTCTACATAGATTGCATGACATTCTACGTAGATTGCATGTCATTATACGTAAATTGAATGTCATTCTACGTAGATTGAATGCCATTCTACGTAAATTGCATGACATTCTACGTAGATTGTACATAGAATATGTTCGTCGATACTCTATGTAGATTGCATGCCATTCTACGTAGATTGCATGTCATTCTACGTAGATTGAATGTCATTCTACGTAGATTGCATGTTATTCTACGTAGATTTACAGTTTTATTCTATGTATTTTTGATATATTTTATATCAGTTGCATACCAAGTGTTTGATAAAATGTCTAAATGAAATCTTCTTTTTTTTTTTGTTTCAATGTGTTTTTGATATATTTTATCATGTAATCTATGTAGAATATATGATATTTGACATTTTACACGACATTCTACATAGATTGCATGACATTCTATGCAGATTGCATGACATTCTACGTAGATTGAATGTCATTTTACGTAGATTGCATGTCATTCTACGTAGATTGCATGTCATTGTACGTAGATTGCATGTCATTCTACGTAGATTGCATGACATTCTACATAGATTGCATGACATTCTACGTATATTGTACATAAAATATGTTCGTCGATACTCTACATAGAATATGACAGGTTCATTTTAAATGTTTTATAATGAAGATCATTTGTAAAATATTAGATATATATGAATGTAATAGTTATTAGATGTTTTACATGATAATCTACATAGAATATATGATACAAGACTACTTGTAAAAAATTACACATAATCGATGTAGAATGTTATGTTTCTTATATATTTCATATATTATTTTGTTTCTTATACATTTCTATATCTTTTTATGTAAATGTACATTAACATTCAATGTGTTTTTGGTATATTTTATCATGTAATCTATGTAGAATATATGATACTTGACATTCTACATGACTTTCTACGTAGATTGAATGACATTCTACGTAGATTGCATGTCATTCTACGTAGATTGAATGTCATTCTACGTAGATTGCATGTCATTCTACGTAGATTGCATGTCATTCTACGTAGATTGCGTGACATTCTATGTAGAGTATCGACGACCATATTTTCTAGAGTAAATTACACAAATGGTCCCTGTGGTTTGGGGCTTTTTGCTCTTTTCGTCCCTCAAACTTTTTTTTTTTTGCACTAACAGTCCCAAAATCCCAAACCTTTTACCCTTTTGGTCCCTGCCGTCAATTAGGGCCGTTAGGCCAGTTAACTCACAAGGGCAATTTCGTCATTTTAATCTCAGGGACCATTTACGTAATTTTCTAATACTTTACTTTTTTTTTTTCTATTTTTTTTCTAAAAACAACAAACTTTATCCTTTTTTTTGTTTTGGGATGCAGCTAACTCCACAGTTCATCCTAAATCACATAAATGCTCTGGCGAATCATGTCCGGCTCTCCGCCACCGCCGCCATTGCCACCGCCACCGCCGTCCCAGTCGTCTTCTGGATCAAGTACGAATCTATCTCAGCCACCTCCCGGTACATCTCTTGCATCACCACCACCGCCAAGTGCTAATCAAACTCCGACGTCAATCGTAGTTACGACGGTTCCGCCACCGCCTGGGGTAATAGTATTCCCCCGTCGGCGTTTAGTCCGCCTAGACCGGTTCCGGTGACTCCAGGTCCTATGAATTCTTCTTAGTTTGATTCCTTCTTTTTATAGAAATGGTCATCGACCAATCCTACTGCCATTGGTAATGGTTTTAGGAAAGAACAACAAAGTGGTAGTCCAACAACGCCGTTGTATTGTAGCGGCGGCGGCGATGGTGGTTGTGATGGTCGGTGGGTCTTTTGGATCTGAATACTGTGACGGTGGGTTTTCGTGGTCGTCGGTGAGTTTTCGTGGTGGTCGGTTGGTTTCTTTCTTTCATTTGATT
>JAANYP010005682.1:299068-310563 GCA_020465985.1 Centrapalus pauciflorus | reverse complement strand
TTCCTAGTGCTTCTTGCAATGATTGCCAGAACCTTGACGTAAATCGGCTGTCTCTGTCTGATATAATGGATACTGGCACCCCATGCCTGGAGACGACCTCCTTAAGATAGGTTCGTGTTATCTTATCCATCTTGTCAATCTCCTTGATTGGCAGGAAGTGTGCGGTCTTGGTCAGCCGATCCACGATCACCCAGATGGTGTCATAACCTCCAGAAGTCTTTGGCAACTTAGTGATAAAATCCATGGTGATATTTTCCCACTTCCATTGGGGTATCTTTGGCTGGACTAGCAATCCTGACGGCCTTTGATGCTCAGCCTTAACTTTTAAACATGTTAAGCACTTGGTGACATAAGTAGCAATGTCAGCCTTCATGTTTGGCCACCAGTATGATCCCTTCAAATCGTGATACATCTTGTCTGACCCTGGATGAATAGCATATCTTGTTTTGTGCCCTTCATCCATGACCAGTTTCCTTACGCCTCCAAACTTCGGTAACCAAATTCTTCCCATGAAGTATCGGCATCCGTCTGACTTAATTTCAAACTGCTTATCCATGCCTCTCAATGCTTCATTCAGCAGATTATCCTCCTTGACTGCCTCTTCTTGTGCCTCTCGGACTTGAGAGTTTAGGTTTGACTGTATAGTCATTACCAAAGCTCGGACTCTCAATGGCTTAACCCGTTCCTTTCGGCTTAGGGTGTCAGCTACGACATTTGCTTTTCCTGGATGGTAGCGAATCTCGCAGTCATAGTCGCTAAGAAGTTCCACCCAGCGTCGTTGCCTCATATTTAACTCTTTCTGATTCAGAATATGCTGGAGGCTTTTATGGTCCGTGAACACCGTGCACTTGGTTCCATACAAATAGTGCCTCCATATTTTGAGAGCAAACACCACTGCTCCCAGTTCCAGGTCATGAGTCGTATAGTTTATCTCGTGAATCTTGAGCTGTCGTGATGTATAGGCGATGACCTTGTCCCTTTGCATGAGCACACAACCTAGTCCGTTGTGCGAGGCATCACAGTAGACTATAAAATTTTCAGTCCCTTCGGGTAGGGACAGAATTGGTGCACTACACAACCTCTGCTTAAGCAGCTGAAACGCCTTTTCCTGCTCTTCACCCCAGACGTATTTCACATCCTTACGGGTCAACTCCGTTAAGGAACCTGCTATCTTCGAGAAGTTCTCAATGAATCGCCTATAATAACCGGCAAGTCCTAGGAATTGGCGGACTTCTGTGGGGGTTCTTGGGATTGCCCAGTTCTTTATGGCCTCGATCTTTGATGGGTCGACCTGAATTCCCTGACTATTGATCACATGCCCAAGGAATTTTACTTCTCGCAACCAAAATTCACATTTTGAAAATTTGGCGTATAGCTGCTCTTTCTCTAACAACTCCAAGATCAACTTGAGATGTTGTTCATGCTCTTCTTTACTTCTGGAATAGATTAGGATATCGTCTATGAACACTATTACAAATTTATCCAGATATGGTTTACACACCCGATTAATGAGGTCCATAAATACGGCTGGTGCGTTGGTTAAACCGAATGGCATCACCTGGAATTCGTAATGTCCATAACGAGTTCTAAATGCCGTCTTGGGGATATCTTCTTCCCGAACTTTTACTTGATGGTAACCGGAGCGCAGATCAATCTTTGAGTAGAAGCTAGATCCCTGTAGCTGGTCGAACAGGTCATCAATCCTAGGGAGAGGGTAGCGGTTCTTTACCGTTAACTTGTTTAGCTCTCGGTAGTCTATGCACATTCGGAAGGATCCGTCTTTCTTTTTAACGAACAAAACCGGAGCTCCCCAAGGTGAGGAACTTGGTCGAATGAATCCTTTATCCATCAATTCTTGCAATTGACTGGATAGTTCTTGCATCTCAAAAGGTGCGAGCCTATATGGGGCTCTTGCGACCGGTGCAGCTCCTGGCACTAAGTCGATTTGAAATTCTACTTGCCTAGCTGGAGGAAGCCCAGGCAAGTCTTCCGGGAATACCTTCGGGTAGTCACGTACTACTGGAATATCTTCAAGTCGTTTTTCCTTCGACTCTTTTTTTACGATCTGGACCAGCACTGCATGACAACCCTTCCTAAGACATTTTAATGTTCTTAGGCCGGATATGACATTCAATTGTCGGTTCTTCTTTTCCCCTTGGATCGTGAGGACTTTCTTCTTACTGAGTGGTATTCGCACCACTTTCTTACCACACAAAATCTCAGCCTGGTTATGTGACAACCAGTCCATACCAATCACCACATCAAAACTTCCGAGTTCTATAGGCATTAACTCTATCTTAAAGGAGTGATCTGCTAGCTTTAGTGTGCATTCCTTAATGATACTACTTGCCTTTATTATTTTGCCATCCGCCAGTTCTATTGTATATGAGTTGTCTAAGGGAAGAGTAGAAACATTCAACTGCTGGCTAAACTTATCAGATATAAAGCTCCTATCAGCCCCAGTATCAAAGAGTACGTAAGCGTAAATATCGTTTAGGAGAAACGTACCTGATACCACGTGGGGGTCCTGACGAGCGTCTCCTGCTCCCAACACAAATGCTCTCCCATGAGCTCCTCATTCGTTCCTCAATTTCGGACATTCACTCTTGATGTGTCCAGTTGCGCCACATTCGAAACAGCCCCTCGGGTTGCTACCACTGGCACCCGGGGCTCCGGATCTACAATCTTTGGCCATATGGCCCAAACGTTTGCATTTTCCGCATGGGGTTGGACAGGGGCCAGGGTTGTGGTGGAAGGTGCATTTGGTGCAAAAAGGCTTGGTACCGGTATAGCCCCTCCTTGGCTCAACTCCTGCTACATAAGCTTTAATGGTCTCGGGCTTCTTGGACTGTGAACCCGCGTTCTTCCCGGTCTTTTCTTCCCACTTTCTCTTGTGTTCCCCGACTTTGGCTTCGTTCCTCCGGGATACTTGGTCCATAAGATTGTTGGCCATTCTGATGGTGTCTTGTATGGTGGATGGGTTGGAGGCTGTAACGTTTCCTTGTATTTGAGGAGCGAGTCCCCAAATATAGCGTTCAATCTTCTTGTATTCCGGAGTTACCATTTGCGGACATAGGATACTTAGTTCATGGGATTGGTTGGTATATCCTGCAATGTCCGTTCCTTTCATTGATAGATTCCAGAACTCCGATTCCATTTTCTGGAGTTCGTTTCTCGGACAGTACTCATCCGTCATCATCTGTTTCAACGTGGACCACGTGAGCTGGTAGGCTTCGTCAATACCTACAGACTGGACGTAGGAATTCCACCATGTGAGCGCGCTATCTTGCAAGGTGTGAGTAGCAAATTTCACCTTGTCTCCTTCAGCGCACCCGTTGACACGATATACGGATTCTAACTTTTCAAACCAACGGATCAAACCGACTGCTCCTTCGGTTCCATTGAAATACCGGGGTTTGCAACTTAAAAACCCTTTAATCCCACAACCTTTCGTGTGAGTTTCAGTTCCTCCCGTGGTGCGACTGGCACCACCATCCCCATTGGCTGTGCTATTCCGGTTTGCCTCGTAGGTAGCTATGGCAGCAGCCACCCTTTGTGCAACAAGCTCTTCAATGTCAGCAGCATTCATTGCTCGTTTTGGCGGCATTAACTTGAAGTTTAAAGAGAATCATAGTGTAAGAAGTTGAATCTTAAAGATGCAGGACAATACTATAATCATCAAGCACAATCTCATAAATATCTTGGGAATTTTCATTAATCATTCGAAATTTTTCTTACATTAGGGGCGGGTTATTACCCGAAAATTTTTATCCTATGCTATTACATGATATTTTTCCTACTAATACAAAGGAAATGGAAAATGTAACATCCTTGGATTTAAATTATTATATTTAAAGTTTATTAAGTTTAAATGGTAATTTAAGTTGAATTATGAAAGTTGGTACGGAAATTGGATTAATTATAAAGTTTGTTGTATTATTTGGAAATTTAGAAATTTCAAGTTATTTAAGTGAAAATAATTATTTAAGTATTAAGGATAATAAATAAAAGATGGAATTCTTTATTTATATAATCAGTATTTTATGGAACCGGATAAGTTGAGGGGTTAAATGTGCCAAAAAGATTAATGTGATGAATAAAAAGGAATGAAAGACAAATTTGTCTTTCATTTTCACCAAGCCCTTTTCTCTCTCTAGAAATCTCTCTCTCGGCTATCTCTCTCTCTAAAAATTTGAAGATCATCAAAGATTGGATTTTTAAGCTGAAAATCTGAAACAAGATTGCTAGGAAGGAATTATAACATCTGCAATCATCGAATTAAGGTAAATATCTCTTTAAAATTCGATTTGTGGGAATATTTGGTTCGGTTTTTATATGAACCGAAAATTCGATTTGGAGATTCAAACATGGATGCATGTACGATGTTATTGAAGATTAGTTTAAATCTAATGTTATTGATGTTACATATTAAATTTCAGCCTCTGATTCGAACTGAAAGTATGGATTTGAGCATTTAGTGTGTGTTTTAGTGTGTGTGTTCGAAAATAATGAAAAATGGTTAAAAAGGGTGTGATTTGGTGCATGAAAGAGGTTAATGTTAGTGTTAAAATGGTTGAAATTAAGTGCATTTTAGTTGGTATAATTTATTTCATGTATTGAATTAGTACCAAAAAGGACTTGGATTAAAATCTGGAAATAATAAAACTGCACAAGTTTGAACATCAGATGGTCCGAATTCGGATCCATGATGAACTCGGATCTGATCCGAATTCGGATATCTTCGAACTTAGGATGAGGTCCGGATTTCTGGAAAATTTATATGGCAAAAATATTCTAAGTGTTTGAATTTAGGATGGGGTCCGAATTCGTTTGGGGACCGAATTCGGATGTGGTCCGAAGTTAGCATGTGGTTCGATTCTAATTAATGGTCCGAATTTGACCATTATCCGAAATTGTATTGGTCCGAATTTACAAAGGATCCGAAATTGGGACTTATATATATGTGGACCGAATTGGGAATCATGTGGGATCCGAACTGGGGTCCGAATTCGGGTGGGATCCGAATTCGGACACAGATCCGAATTTGGGATCAAAAATGGTAAAAACTTATAGAAATTAAGTTTTATGGAATTAAACAAGATATTAACACAATGTGTTGTTACAAATGACTTACAGGTCCCTTGTGGTGTTGTTTAACCCACAGTGGGGTACTTGGTTGATCCGGTTGAAATCCCGAGGAGAAATAAAATTTGCTTAAAGATTAATAACGCACCCACTGTGAGTACCTTTGATTTTTAACATGTCTGCATCTGCTTTATGTTTGCATTGCCTGCTGAGGCTTGTTGTTTCATGTTCGTTTGGCATTCTACTAACATGCGTTTATGTTGATGCACATTCATATTTGTTGCATGTCCGTTCATTTGTTGTGCATCCTTTCGATGGACCTGCGTGGTCGCATCTGTACTCTGATATTACTGTGCTATATGACCAAGCGTTTGACACCTCTGTGGTCAGGATAGACAGTAGGTCATCCCCGATGTAATGTCTGCCTCAGATGGTTGGTTATACTTATGCCGAGTGTCAGCTCGAAGGAGCTGCGGCTCAGGTTTGCGTATCTGGGATACGTGTGGAGTATACGGTATGTGTTACCGCGGATACTCTGGGGGCATCAAAAAGATTTGTAGAATGTGTGAAAATCATCTGGTATTCACTAAGCTTTAGCTTACCCCTTCAGTTGTTGAATTTTTACAGGAAAAGGGAAGTCTACAGCTGGACCATCTAGCTAGGATATTTGTTGAAGTATTTGAAGAAATCTACCGTGAGCTTTGGTATTTGGATTATGGAATTTTTGTTGTAATAAATTTGGGATAATGTAAAATGTTTGAGTATGTAGACTTAGACATGTAACCTTGTAGCACCATAGGGTGTTAGATTCAGTTGTAATACTTTAAATTTATGTACTTATGTATTTTGCTTCCGCACTATTATTAAGCTATCAGATCATTATGTTATGTGTTTGTTGGTGATTAATCCTGGGTGAATGGTAATTGGTGGTTAATGTGGCAAGGGTGTCACATCGAGATGGTATCAGAGCAGTAGTTTGAGATTCAAGTGTCGTGAGG
Organism: Centrapalus pauciflorus; assembly: GCA_020465985.1. NCBI lineage: Eukaryota > Viridiplantae > Streptophyta > Magnoliopsida > Asterales > Asteraceae > Centrapalus > Centrapalus pauciflorus. The sequence continues at coordinate 304,480 of JAANYP010005682.1, read as the reverse complement.
TCTTGGTCTCAAACATTAAGTGATGATATGTAGTGATTGTAAGTAATGATCTGAACTAAGATAGGATATGATCTAGTGCTTTTAGGAAAGTGACTTTCATATGGGACAACATGTGTTATAGTTAACAATGTGATGGGATTACTAAATAATTTATATGTTTTATATTTCAGAACATGTCTGGAGGAGGAATGACGCCACGAGAAACGAGGGAAATGATGCTATCAATGATGGCAGAACAAAACAGAATGATTCAAGATCAGTTTCGGGCTCGAGATGAGGTCAAAGCTAAAAGAAAAGAAGACAAGAGAAAAGAAAAGATGGAACATGAAAGTAATTATGTTGTGGATGACGTAAACCTTAGGAATAAAGCGAAACGTAAAGACAAGGGCAAGGAAAAGATTGAGTATGAAACCAGAATTAATGAGAATTACATGAACTATGTAATTAGATCATTCAAGGACTGGCAACCACCAACATTCTCTGGATCTCTGAGAATTGAGGAAACAGAAATATGGATTACAATTATGGAACAAATTTTTACGGAAATGAATTGTAAGGATGAGTACAAGGTATTTTTGGCTAAGGATCAATTGATTGGACAAGCCAAGAAATGGTGGAACTGTTGGGAAAGAGAATTGGGATCAAAACTGATTACTTCCTTTAGTTGGGAACAGTTCAAGTTGTTGTTTAGTAGGCAATATGGTGAGCCTGATGTCGTACCTCATGTTGATCCTGAAGATAGAGCTATCGGAAAGATTGCAAATTCTGGAGGTGATAAACTAAATGGACCGTATTTGATGTCAAGAACAAATAAACGTGATAGATGTAGAAGATGTCGACATTGTAACCAATTTGGACATAAGGCTGACAAGTGTCCAAGGAAGGCCGATGCTTGTTATAAATGTGGAAAGGTGGGTCATTTTAGCAGAACTTGCAGATTTCGAACAAAGAATTAGCATGTACTAATATTACATGATGAAACTATGGATGAAGAGTTCAACAAAGGAAATGAGATCTATGAGACTATTGTTATAACTTATGTACCTTAAATTACGGAGTTAGAAGAGTACTTTAAGAATTCTATATGTAAGATTTCATCGAAGTTTTATGATTCTGAAGTTAATATGAACTTGAGTAATATGAAATGTTATCACTAATATAGGTATAATCATGTTTGTGTATGAGAATACTCGAGTATATAAATAGGCATTAGATGAATAGCCAAGATGCATTTTGAAGTTTTGAATTGGAAAAGATGCAATAGATATCATGGAATTTATGAACGAGTTTTTAAGTTGTAATAAAGTTTAAGTTTGACCATAATGGGTTAAAGAATTGGAAATTAATTGTATTAGTCTTATATATGATATGTTGAAGGATTGATAACAACTTGTAATTGTTATCATAAACTATGTAGCATTAGCTTTTATTAAGAGAAACTGTATGTTACACTGTGTTGATATTTTGACTTAAAAAAAAGGGTTGTGGTTAAGAACAACAGGATTCGAATTGTTCGTGAGAATTTTGATGTAGTTGGAATCAAAGAGACTGTTTCAATATTGGTATATATGAATATTATATAAGGAAAGCGAATCTAGAAATTATGGAGAAAGCATACGAGGGTATGATAATACATGGAAAATACATGATAATTTCAAAAGAGAAATTGAAATATGCAATGCGAAGTGTAAAGTAAGAAATGAATGTGAAGTATAATCGATCGGAAGGGGGATATAATACTTAATGAAATGGAGATTTGATCAACCATAAAAAGTTTAAAGAGACTTTGGACACTAAGGAAATTGCTTATACAACAAAGAAAAATCTGGTACTACGATTCGGAATCTAAGGAGGATTCGGAGGCGGTCATGAGTAGTGTATGATTTTAGTGACGGCTGATTAATTGTATCTACTACTTTTGCTCAACAAGTGTTGATGCCTTGGTCTAAAGATTGTCTATTGTGATTAATGTTGAAACTGTTAAGTAACAAAATAGTTAACGTAGATCATGTGTATCATGATTGTACTTTAGTGATTGAAGAGGTAGTCTTCAATCTTGACTTAATTCCAATAAGAGATCAGCGATTTGATATGATAATTGGAATGAATTGGTTGTATATATGTGATGAGACGCATGTAGTTTGCAATAAAGGAATAATAAAGATAACTACGCCGGAGGGGCGGGAGCTTTGTATATATGGGAATTGGAGAAATGGGGATCAATGTCTACTGATGATTGTTAGGTCCCGAAAGCTGATTGCTTAGGGCTGTGAGTCTTGTATGGTATATGCTATTGATGCCAAGACTGAAGAGAAAATTGTGGCCGATGCGCCTGTTGTCCCAAATGTTTCCATATGTGTTTCTGGAAGACTTGTCTGGTGTGGCACCTGAAAGACAAGTGAAATTCTGTGTTGACTTGATCCCTGGAGCTTCTCCCAAAAGTTTGTTATTCATACTGTCTTGTATCTACTGAATGTGTATAGATTAAAGTGATTTGAACAAATTGACTATAATAAAAAAATATCCGCTGCCGGGAAATGATGATTATTCAATTAGCTGCATGAGAGCTCATTATTTTTCTAAGAGTGATCTACGAATGGGATATGATTAGTTGAGGTCCAAAGAAGGAATGTACTGAAATTGGCTTTCAAGGATAGTTATGAGCGCTACGAGTCTCTGATTACGACATTTTGATTGATTAACACCCCAGCTGTTTTATGAACATTATGAACAGGGATTTGTATATCAATGTTGAAGGAATCGGTAATTGTAATTATCGAAGATATTTTGGTGTAAGTGTAAAATTGAATATAACAAATCGTGAGTTTTGATTACAATGGGTTATATTTTCTAGTATGTGGTTTCTGGAGTTGAGATCTCGGAGGATTCCGCTAAAAGTGTAGCGATTGAGAATTTGGAAGTTGTCTTGCAGTATTACAGATTTAAGAAATTTTCTACAATTGGTAAATTGTAGACAGGCTGATTTAAATGGGTATGTATATACCAACTCGAGAAAGTTATTATTTGGAAGACTTGCACAGATTTGCGTGAGTAAGGTTATTATTCTTATGATGCTCTAAAATCGATTATGTTTGATTGGAAGAGTCGGTTCATTTTCAACTCTTGGTTTACTTTACAAGTGAGATCAGGTACACATATAGCTATGAGTACAGTTTATCGACCCCGACAGATGGTCAAAATGAATGGACTATTTTCACATTGGAATACATGATGAGATCATATATTTTGGATTTAAGTACCACCTAAAAAGATCAATTACTTTGATGGAATTATTATATAACATTGGTTATCATGTTAAAAATCAAGAGAACACCGTGTAAAGTTTTGTAAGGGAGGAAATGTAGAACCTCTACATGTTGGAAAGGAATTGAAAGGACTCTGATTGCTGAGTCTGTGATATGAAAGGAAGAGTTATAATGATGAGACACCTAAATTAATCAACTTTGAGGTAAACGATGGAGCATAATTGTTAATATCACCAATGAGGTGTGTTGGCTCATTTAGAATAACAGAAAAGTTAGGAATCTGTTATCTCATTGGGAATTACATAAGGAAATATCGAAATAACACTTGGTGTTTCATGTGGAAAGCTTTATGAAATTTTCACAACTGGTAATGAAGATTAGGTTGATTATATTGAATTAGAAATTCAAGAAAGGGTGGTATATGTTGAAAAGCCGGAATATATTACGGATATGAAAGTAAAGAAGTTAAGAAACAAAGAAATTAAAATGGTACTGATACGTTGGAAGCATCACAAAGAAATAGATCACATTTGAGAGACAAAGGTTGATACGTTGAATAAGTATATGATCGAATTCAAATAACTTCGAGGACGAAGTTTGAGCGTGGTGGAGCCCATGCTGTAACATCCTTGGATTTAAATTATTATATTAAAAGTTTATTAAGTTTAAATGGTAATTTAAGTTGAATTATGAAAGTTGGTACGGAAATTGGATTAATTATAAAGTTTGTTGTATTATTTGGAAATTTAGAAATTTCAAGTTATTTAAGTGAAAATAATTATTTAAGTATTAAGGATAATAAATAAAAGATGGAATTCTTTATTTATATAATCAGTATTTTATGGAACCGGATAAGTTGAGGGGTTAAATGTGCCAAAAAGATTAATGTGATGAATAAAAAGGAATGAAAGACAAATTTGTCTTTCTTTTTCACCAAGCCCTTTTCTCTCTCTAGAAATCTCTCTCTCGGCTATCTCTCTCTCTCTAAAAATTTGAAGATCATCAAAGATTGGATTTTTAAGCTGAAAATCTGAAACAAGATTGCTAGGATTATAACATCTGCAATCATCGAATTAAGGTAAGTATCTCTTTAAAATTTGATTTGTGGGAATATTTGGTTCGGTTTTTATATGAACCGAAAATTCGATTTGGAGATTCAAACATGGATGCATGTACGATGTTATTGAAGATTAGTTTAAATCTAATGTTATTGATGTTACATATTAAATTTCAGCCTCTGATTCGAACTGAAAGTATGGATTTGAGCATTTAGTGTGTGTTTTAGTGTGTGTGTTCGAAAATAATGAAAAATGGTTAAAAAGGGTGTGATTTGGTGCATAAAAGAGGTTAATGTTAGTGTTAAAATGGTTGAAATTAAGTGCATTTTAGTTGGTATAATTTATTTCATGTATTGAATTAGTACCAAAAAGGACTTGGATTAAAATCTGGAAATAATAAAACTGCACAAGTTTGAACATCAGATGGTCCGAATTCGGATCCATGATGAACTCGGATCTGATCCGAATTCGGATATCTTCGAACTTAGGATGAGGTCCGGATTTCTGGAAAATTTATATGGCAAAAATATTCTAAGTGTTTGAATTTAGGATGGGGTCCGAATTCGTTTGGGGACCGAATTCGGATGTGGTCCGAAGTTAGCATGTGGTTCGATTCTAATTAATGGTCCGAATTTGACCATTATCCGAAATTGTATTGGTCCGAATTTACAAAGGATCCGAATTTGGGACTTATATATATGTGGACCGAATTGGGAATCATGTGGGATCCGAACTGGGGTCCGAATCCGGGTGGGATCCGAATTCGGACACAGATCCGAATTTGGGATCAAAAATGGTAAAAACTTATAAAATTAAGTTTTATGGAGAGAAACAAGATATTAACATGATGTGTTGTTACAAATGACTTACAGGTCCCTTGTGGAGTTGTTTAACCCACAGTGGGGTACTTGGTTGATCCGGTTGAAAGCCCGAGGAGAAATAAAATTTGAATAAAGATAATAACGCACCCACTGTGAGTACCTTTGATTTTAACATTGCTGCATCTGCATTATGTTTGCATTGCCTGCTGAGGCATGTTTTTTCATGTTCGTTTGGCATTCTACTAACATGCGTTTATGTTGATTGCA